>JARACY010003611.1:0-32043 GCA_029255725.1 Scrobipalpa atriplicella | reverse complement strand
AAACATCGGACATTAACTCAACTAGTCCATCCCCGGCAGATATCTTAGGTCGAAGGTTGGTATCGGAGGTTACCAATTAATCTTGATCCCTACGAAGTTTTTGGGCGACAAATTAACAGCAGCAGCAACTTTGTATGGAACCCTATGTACAAACTAGTGAACAATCGCGTGATTAACTACCTAATATAAAACTGTGGGATGGTTCATCAACTCGTCTTCAGATAAGATCAGTGAAGATCAAACGGATGATGTCATGATGTCATAATCATAGAACAGGACGATACTAATGGTCGGCTCAGGTCATCATGTTCTTCAAGTGACGTGTTAATAGTATCATTGTTATTTTCATTTACCAGGATACTACTGATCTCTATCACACGGAAATTAGCCTTGTTTATATGCGGACGATATTGCTAAAGAAAAATTTGAAAACGATCTTGTACTTAATTTTTTCAATGTCTGGCCTAGAGGAAACATTCGTCATAAAATATCATAATCTTCTTCTACCTTTAAATGTGGTAAGCACTCAGATACTAGTCGTACACCAGCCAGAGTCAGTACCACGTACCGTATCGCCATCTTTTAATGAGTATTAATTCGATGCAAGTGGAACTGATTCAATTGCTATCACCCATAAAGAGATGGCAATGACCTTTGTCTAAACAATTTGTGGCAGACGGCTCGCGACTGCTCAGACTTTAGATAGGTAAAAGATAGGTTTTTGAATTGGGCAGAATACAGAGAAATTTTTGAGAAGGAATTTTCTACTTTCTTTGTGTGGTAGAGGTATTAGAATAATGGCTAGAATTGGCTACCATACATTGCTTAGCAAATAAGAAAACATGGAATTCAGATAAGAAAACGCTTTTAGAAAATGACACTTTTTTACATAGGTATAACAAGCTACTTATCCACAAACAAGACAGCCTGGGGTATCTTTACAGTTGTAATCTTAAAGACAACAGTTACATTTAGACGAGTATTTCTACGATCAGAATCTAGACATGCTATTTCCCTTTAGGGTTTCACGTCGCGTCTGTGAAGGAATTAGTTTGCGTGTCCCCAAGGCTCAATACTAGGTCCCGCTTTATTGCGTCGCTTTTTGCCAAGGTGTCTTACTGGATGAGTTGTTTTAGACCAAAAGTTAGATAGTATAGTTCTTGAAGATCGGATTTTGTTGTAATCACATAAATAACGGCAGTATCTTTTTCAGTTATTCTTTCAACGTTATTGATGTTAACTCCATGAAACTGCTAGTTTATTAAGATTTTAATTAACATAATTATATTAAGACAGTTATTAAACATGGATTAAGTAGTAATTTTCATAATTTTGGGGGAAAATTTGGCCCACTCGCTTTTCAGTTTCATAAAACTATTTCAACACATTTTCAGGTATCTTTTCAACGCCAAGGAATTCCAACGGAGATTTTGAAAAAGGTGTCTCGAGAAGAAAGCAAGCAGATCGACACGCTGTCAGTATGGAGTATTTATAGATGTACGGGGTCGACGCTCCTCTCCCACGCCGCGTGCGAGAGATGCTGGCTGAAAAAACGCAGTTTTGCTCCTTTACCGTATTCTTAGTTTGAAAATCATCTATAGATTGATGAGTTTTGACTGACCCGTGTGCTGCTCAGGTATGCTGGTTGACAAAACGCAATTATACTCCTTTACCGTATTCTTAATTTGAAAATCATCTATAGATTTATGAGTTTTGACTGACCGTATTCTTATATTGAAATATCATTCTACGTATAGATTGATGAATTATCTGATTGACTCGCGTACTACTTCTACCTGAAAAAAAACGCAGTTTTGAGCTTTTACTATCTTTTATAATATCTTGAATTATCCTCAAACTTGTCAGACGTGGCGGAACGACCTTTGCTTAGGTCGTTTACGCTCTGCCTACCCCATTAGGGATATAGGCGTGATTATATGTATGTATGTATAAAAAATAATCTAATATTGACCATGATTCGGCGCTTTCCATCTTGAGCGAACAGAAAAGGATGGCAGTATACACGACTTATTACAAATCACTTCCAAAATCTATGGACAGTTACGTCTAATTAAGTCGTGATGTGAAAGGGTCCGACTAAAATGCGTTGCGTTTTGTGCATTCGATCTATGTGACATGTTTATAATAAGTCCGTCTGTACTGCCATCCTTTTCTGTTCGCTCGAGATGGAAAGTGACAGAACTAAACTTAAACAAGTTAAGTTTGTTTTGTAACCGAAACGGCAGCATTGTGCCCTTACTTATTTTAACACGACAAGAGTGACCAAAATAAAAGAAATAACAATGTTCAAACTAGGTCCCGGTTGAAATTGCAATTATCTGTAGGTACATTGAAGTCAACAGGCGCGAAATTAAATTGACCCTTCTCTTTCAAATCTTTTTCTACTAGAATTAGAAGTACGTAGTTAGATTCCTAGTGTCAGACACCGCCTCAAAGAAGTCAATGACCTGTGATTTGTCATCCTCCGTCTCGTCCCGACGTCCCGCATCACCTGTTTCATTTTTCACTATAGCCGTAGACATTTTATTTTTATTCCCACCACCGTTTATGAATGAGTGTACGAACCGACACCGGACTCTGCGTGTCGCCTTCTCAAATAATTTTCGTTGAAGACATCCACAAATTATCTATTAAAACATTCTTGGACGGAGTAAATTTATTAATGTCCAGCCGTCCTACATCGTTTGACCCGCGTATGTTTGAAATATTCGAGACTGGCTAAAACCGACTTGACGCACTAAGCACGACTTTAATTGCACGCATAAATTTTAGAATGGTTCACTAGAATCGTTTATAGTTTACGCCCAACTGCAACCTACATAATTTGTCATACTAACCGCCGTCTTCTGGTACCGATTTCTAGATGCGTGTGCAACTTAAATTTGAATTTTTATGTTCCTCGCCATATTTAGTTCCACATATGAGTCAGTGTTGGGACACAGTTGACGTGCGTGATGCAACCTACCCACGTTTTGGACTATTGAATGCAGGGGTCGTAAACTGCCACGCAGCGTCCTTAATAGGCAATGCACGAACTGTCGTCGGCTCAGCATTAACAAGCCCACTTACCAGGTTACCGCTTTCAAGTTTCGCACCACTGGTTATAATAATGCACATAAATCAAATGTTGAATTCGTCAGAGCTTTCATTAGGCGCAAAACATGGCATTTGAGTTTGTGAAGTTGCCGCATGGTGCACGGTTAGCATTAAAATGCTTTGACGACAATGAAAACTAACGGAGACCTAGAAAATAAACGTTAATATTAAAATAGTAAACAATTTCAAATTGAAGCTCAGATATACGTAACTGTTACTGTCACTGGATTAGACGCAGAATAAATGAATGAAAATGAAGGTCATATAGCGAATGACAGCATTCAGTCCAATTTAGATTGCACAATCTTTCTGGCAATGAATTCTATAATAATCATGATAAGATCTCCCACCTATACCTTAAAATTGGGGTTCACAAGTCAATTCACAGTCGTTATAACTCCATAGTTGCTTTTGCCATGTTCCATGCATCTAAGATAACCATATTCAGATATCTGATGTGGTAATTTATTTATCTGTATTTGATACAGCCTTACCCACTTCATTGCTACATTCAAATTGTAATGATGTTGTTTCTCTTCCAAATTGCTCCTAATTCAATATAGAAAACTGAAAACTGTTTCTTTTCTCTTTGTAAAGTAAACCTTATTAAAGAGACCTGAGGCGAGGGCTCCAGTGTATCGTAATTTATGTTATTGACAACTTATCACTGCAATATACAGTATCCTTTCCGAAAAAGTCCTATAATTTTGTTAGTCGCGGTGAAAACCAGTATCGGTCTGCTAACGATTCCTTGTACAAATTTACTTTATTTGTTTGCGCCCTTTCGACATGAAAGTTGAAATGTCTCGTATTTATATTATGTTTTTTTATATTGTTATCGTGATCTATGAGTAGGTAACTACTGTAATTTATTTCTAGAGAGTAAAATGGCTTTTTGTTTCAATTTCATCTCGGCCAAGACTAGTGGAAGGGTCAATTTAATTTCGCGCCTGTTGACTTCAATGTACCTACAGATAATTGCAATTTCAACCGGGACCTAGTTTGAACATTGTTATTTCTTTTATTTTGGTCACTCTTGTCGTGTTAAAAATAAGTAAGGGCACAATGCTGCCGTTTCGGTTACAAAACAAACTTAACTTGTTTAAGTTTAGTTCTGTCACTTTCCATCTCGAGCGAACAGAAAAGGATGGCAGTACAGACGGACTTATTATAAACATGTCACATAGATCGAATGCACAAAACGCAACGCATTTTAGTCGGGACCCTTTCACATCACGACTTAATTAGACGTAACTGTCCATAGATTTTGGAAGTGATTTGTAATAAGTCGTGTATACTGCCATCCTTTTCTGTTCGCTCAAGATGGAAAGCGCCGAATCATGGTCAATATTAGATTATTTTTATACATACATACATATAATCACGCCTATATCCCTAATGGGGTAGGCAGAGCGTAAACGACCTAAGCAAAGGTCGTTCCGCCACGTCTGACAAGTTTTGAGGATAATTCAAGATATTATAAAAGATAGTAAAAGCTCAAAACTGCGTTTTTTTTCAGGTAGAAGTAGTACGCGAGTCAATCAGATAATTCATCAATCTATACGTAGAATGATATTTCAATATAAGAATACGGTCAGTCAAAACTCATAAATCTATAGATGATTTTCAAATTAAGAATACGGTAAAGGAGTATAATTGCGTTTTGTCAACCAGCATACCTGAGCAGCACACGGGTCAGTCAAAACTCATCAATCTATAGATGATTTTCAAACTAAGAATACGGTAAAGGAGCAAAACTGCGTTTTTTCAGCCAGCATCTCTCGCACGCGGCGTGGGAGAGGAGCGTCGACCCCGTACATCTATAAATACTCCATACTGACAGCGTGTCGATCTGCTTGCTTTCTTCTCGAGACACCTTTTTCAAAATCTCCGTTGGAATTCCTTGGCGTTGAAAAGATACCTGAAAATGTGTTGAAATAGTTTTATGAAACTGAAAAGCGAGTGGGCCAAATTTTCCCCCAAAATTATGAAAATTACTACTTAATCCATGTTTAATAACTGTCTTAATATAATTATGTTAATTAAAATCTTAATAAACTAGCAGTTTCATGGAGTTAACATCAATAACGTTGAAAGAATAACTGAAAAAGATACTGCCGTTATTTATGTGATTACAACAAAATCCGATCTTCAAGAACTATACTATCTAACTTTTGGTCTAAAACAACTCATCCAGTAAGACACCTTGGCAAAAAGCGACGCAATAAAGCGGGACCTAGTATTGAGCCTTGGGGGACACGCAAACTAATTCCTTCACAGACGCGACGTGAAACCCTAAAGGGAAATAGCATGTCTAGATTCTGATCGTAGAAATACTCGTCTAAATGTAACTGTTGTCTTTAAGATTACAACTGTAAAGATACCCCAGGCTGTCTTGTTTGTGGATAAGTAGCTTGTTATACCTATGTAAAAAAGTGTCATTTTCTAAAAGCGTTTTCTTATTCTGAATTCCATGTTTTCTTATTTTGCTAAGCAATGTATGGTAGCCAATTCTAGCCATTATTCTAATACCTCTACCACACAAAGAAAGTAGAAAATTCCTTCTCAAAAATTTCTCTGTATTCTGCCCAATTCAAAAACCTATCTTTTACCTATCTAAAGTCTGAGCAGTCGCGAGCCGTCTGCCACAAATTGTTTAGACAAAGGTCATTGCCATCTCTTTATGGGTGATAGCAATTGAATCAGTTCCACTTGCATCGAATTAATACTCATTAAAAGATGGCGATACGGTACGTGGTACTGACTCTGGCTGGTGTACGACTAGTATCTGAGTGCTTACCACATTTAAAGGTAGAAGAAGATTATGATATTTTATGACGAATGTTTCCTCTAGGCCAGACATTGAAAAAATTAAGTACAAGATCGTTTTCAAATTTTTCTTTAGCAATATCGTCCGCATATAAACAAGGCTAATTTCCGTGTGATAGAGATCAGTAGTATCCTGGTAAATGAAAATAACAATGATACTATTAACACGTCACTTGAAGAACATGATGACCTGAGCCGACCATTAGTATCGTCCTGTTCTATGATTATGACATCATGACATCATCCGTTTGATTCTTCACTGATCTTATCTGAAGACGAGTTGATGAACCATCCCACAGTTTTATATTAGGTAGTTAATCACGCGATTGTTCACTAGTTTGTACATAGGGTTCCATACAAAGTTGCTGCTGCTGTTAATTTGTCGCCCAAAAACTTCGTAGGGATCAAGATTAATTGGTAACCTCCGATACCAACCTTCGACCTAAGATATCTGCCGGGGATGGAACTTGTACAGTTCATGTACGTGTTTTATGGCGACATCCGGTATTATACTCACACCTAGTCCCATCCCCTGCCGCAGATACTTATTGCAATATACCACACCTACCTCGCTCATCCTCCCTTGGCATCCCATTATCATTTCCCCCGTCACAATCACTACACGATGCGTCTTATAAAATTAATCTTATAGTCGTCTGTTAAACGTCCGGACACGGTCGTCCCTGATACCTTCGGCAGTAGGTCAGTTCTGCTAACGGTACAATCAAGTCGCCGGCACCCGGCAGCCGCTACGTAACAATGTGGTTGCAGTTTTTGACATAAAAATCTTGCTTCAGCAAATTACGCTCTCTGCCATTGGTATAAAATTTAAATTGGCAACGGTCTGCGTGATCTGCCTTGAACTTGCGATAGCAGCGACACGTACTGTAATATATTTGAGATTATTTTCCTCTGTTATAAAAATAATGCTGTGTAAATCTCTGTGCAATAAAAACGCTTCGCCGTTTGGAACCATTTCTTTTACACCATCTACAATTAATTGTAGTCTTCTTGTTTTTGAATTTTGTTTGATTTATGTGCTCTCAAATCATTTTTGTTATTTTTGTACATTTTTTTATTTTATAAGTTCTAGGTACATACTTGTATTATTTAATAAGTTAAATCAATAAACCTTCACCCAAAATCTCGCTAAAAAGAGGCTCAAAATGTAAAATCAAAGGTATAATCTCCGTTTGAGGTTACAATGACATCATGTTTAGATGCTAAAAAGATTAATAATAATGTAAACAAATTAAGTAGGCACCTAGTTATGTAATTGCTTACGTTCAATTTGTTTATCCATTAGTTCCGCTGTCTTAAATAGCTCTTAGTCCAAGAATTACGTTTTCTAGCTGCGCCGGTGCAGAAATCTAGATCCTATTGGTACCGGTCGTTTCTCCCGAGCAAATAAATGTAAACAACTCTGAATACCGTTCAATTTCACCTGCAGCTAAGTATGGCTTTAGAACAGGTACAATTTTTTACCTGCGTTCACTTTTCTAAAGGGTCCTATTATTATTCCGGCGGGGTCGCGCTTACGTCACATTTGGGGAGCGCCCCATGGATGAGGTAATCACAGATTTGTGTCCACATAAAAACGTTCAAGTTCGTTTTTGCTTAGATCTTCGAAAATCGTGGAATCTTGTTAGTCATTCATTATTCTTCTTACTTGAGTGACACATTGTAAGGTCTATTTCTCGAATTGATTTGTTTCGTATCCGTTCCCGTTGAAAGCTATAATCTCAACATCAGTGTGATTAATATTTTTATTAAGTTTGTTTATTTAAATATATTATGAAAATAAGACCGCTTCCTATTTACTTACAGTCCGGTTTTTAAATTCCCTTCCATCAAACAACTAATCTTGTCGACTGCTGTTCGAGACTGTTTCGTGCATTTTATAGAAATTCCATTAACTCTTTTAATTATCCGTGAATACGTCAGGGCCTTTTAAAGCGCGCCTTGTAATTATAAACTCTGTTCTGCGAGCGCAATGTGCCAATTCGGTAAGAACACGACTTAATTAAGTTCATACCTGCCATATCCTTTCATGAGCGAACAGAGAGGGACGACAACAAACACATTTTAATTTCAAAGGATTTTAGTCGATCGATACGATAGCCCTTCCATCATGACTTAACTATCAGTAAACTTGAGAAACTCATTGACAGGATCAAAACAAGTCCGTCTATACTGCCGTCCCTTTCTGTGTTCTCATTACAAACGAAGACTTATTTTTGTTAAGTCGTGTACAGTCCGAATCGACACTGCTGTGTTCTGTGCGCGCAATGTGTCACGTCACGTTACACGGAAAATAGCTGTAAACCGCATGACCCAAAATCAGCTGATCCCTAGAAGTTGTTACAGGCGGTAATTAAGTCGTCAATATAGGTGAATCGCTAATTACTAAAAGGGCACATGTCACACCTGAATTAGCTTGATATTTTTTTACAGGAGAAACAAAAAACTAAATAAATACTGAATGTGATTAGTTTCAAACTTAATGCTTTTCTTACATAATTCGTTTATTATTTTCTTATTCACAGATGAGCATAAATAACAATTTTTATTGCAAATTACGCCAAAAATAAACTATAAAAAAATTGGACATGTTCCCTTTTTGCACTTAAGTATGGATATGAGCCCTTTTAACACAAATCACCATACATTAAATTGTAAAAAAATAAACCCCTTTTTTATGCATTTATGTACTATGTTTCTTTTTCTATTTTAGTGTATATGTTGTAGAAGATGATAAATCAAACCACTTAATGAAGTAATTACATTTTTTTTATTACAAAATGAAACAAATACCTACAAAATGCTGATGTTTTACCCATTCAGAAAACCAAAATAAACGGAGATAATATTTTATATTGTAGGCCAATTAAATATCTCCGCCCAAAAATTTAAATTTTCATCAGGAATATAAGCTTTTAATTTTTTTAAATCGGTCATTTTGGTTTTCTGAATAGGCAAAACATCAGAATATAATTTCGTAGACGGAAATTCAACTATTTCGTGGACGTTTGTCTTACGCAGTTTGAATTTTTTTGTAACACTGCTGTGTATAAATTCTCTTGTAGATACGAATTCTTTTTCGGATGAATTAAATTCGAATTGATGATACTTGGAAATCAGAAATTTCTCTCTGGGTTCACCTTGAACTTGGGACTCCGCGAGCTTTGTCTTATTAAAGTAATGGCTATACCAATTTTGAAAATCATACACAATATCTTTATTAACGAGAAACGTTGTAAATTTATCATTAATTTCGCAAGATTGCATTATAATTTCTTCTACATACTGATCAATAGTATAAATTCTTTCCCGAGTTTTCAGTTTTCGTTTAATTAGCCCAAAGCTCCGATCGCAAGGCAGAAAGGAATGCCCACGATGTGGATAAAAAAGCTGAATTTTTTGGTAACAATTTCTCTCCACTAAAGCCATTAAAAACCTGATCATTGCGTGATTTTTATTTTGACCCGCGCAGTTGTCACAAAATAGATGTATTTCATCATACTCTTCGGTCAAAAAATTATTCAAAAAGTGCAAGAGAAATGAACACACATCATCTGGCGTCTTACGAGCTATACCTTCGTGGTATACGTAGGTGGTCACTTTATCATTTCCCAAGTTATAAATACCAAATGTGTTCACTGATAGTTGCCTTAAATAAAAAACATCCTGGACTGGTATTCGTGGCAAATCAACTACAGCCATAAAATCAAAACACAAAGCAATAATTTTATTTTCTTTGGCCAAACGAGTACTTTCCTTAAGTTGTTTATAAAATTTCTTGCTTTTGTGCTTGTGCGACAATAATTCTGCTGCATACGTTCTTTTTGCGTTGTCATTCAGAGATTTATTTTTTAGTTTAGTTTTCAAATCTTCACATGTTACACATGTATCGACAGCTGGCCTTCCAAAGGATAAAGAAAAATTGTTTTTGAAATATGACCAGTAAAATTGGTAAGTTACTTTATCTTGTAAATCTGGATATTTTTCGAGAAAAAGTTTGTGCATTTTTTTTACGGTTAGATCTGAAGATAAATAGTGACGTACCTCGGCATAGTAATGTGTCTCTTTGGTTGGAAATGAATTGATGTGTTCATGAATTCTTTCACAAACATCCCTTGGAATTGCGTTGGGTGATGGATGCTTTCCACGCATGTCTTTAGGTATCTGATCTAATTCTAATATAGAAGAAATCCTTCTGACACGCTTAGGTGTTATCATGTGTACGTTTATAAATGCTTTCTTGCACACCTTTGTTCGTTTCCGGTTGACTACCAGGAAATAATCGATAGTTTTTGTTTTTGGTTTCCTTTTTGTTTCTTCTGTTGGACTTCGACCTCTTCTTCTCTGAATTCCCTTTATTTCCATGAGTCCTTTTAAATAAATATCTTGTTCATCTTTCGATTTCATGGAATAAAATGAAATTAGAATGTTGTCTAATTCCTCGGACGGATAATTATGTTGCAAACATTTCTTAGGACAACTGGGAACAAAAAAATAAATTATAATGTGTGGTTATAATGTAAAAAGTCAAAATACTAATAAAAATACAAAATAGTTGCTTTACCATTCCCGGTTCATTAATTCAGGATCATTTCTGGGCGGAACAAATCTGCCACGCCAATTATAATGACTTTCACCTTTTAATTTTGCATGTTTTATCTTATTCCTTAAATAATCTTCTTCATGCCGCACGTTTTTCTTCCTCTTTCGGTTAACTTCCCCGCTCATTATAACACTTTATAGTTTATATTATATTTTTAAACAGCAATAGCACATAAGAGCTCAAGAAACACTAAAATGCATTGAGAAGTTGTTTTGCAATGTCATTGTTGCTGTCAATAGCAGTTTTTTTAAATCTACCTTCAATTTTTATACTCATAAAAATAATTTAAGTGTAGAAAGGGAACATGTCCGGGACAAGTGCCCTTTTAGTAAATATCAAAAATTATGTATATCTAGAAAATATATAAGATAAAATAGTAAAAGCGTATTTTTTTGACACAAAGTGTAGATTAGCATTACTAACAGAATAATGAAATAAAACGTATTTCGAAAAAAAATTGGACATGTGCCCTTTTAGTAACTAGCGATTCAGGTCACTCTGGCGTTTAATACTGTTATTACGGGAAGTAAGTACATCGTGCTATTAAATTGATTTCCTGCATTTGCTATGGTCTTAAAACTAGACCAGCGAGTATATCTAGATTTATGGTACACATAACATCCTCCGTGCCTTCTTCCAACAGACTGGGGGCGAAAAAAACATATTTACCAACTGTTTTTTAGGGTTCCGTACCCAAAGGCTCTAAATCCTGGACCCTATTACTGAGACTTCGCTGTCCGTCTGTCCGCCCGTCCGCTGTCTGTCACCAGGCTGTATCTTATGAACCGTTATAGCTAGAGAGTTGAAATTTTCACAAATGGTGTATTTCTGTTGCCGCTATAACAACAAATACTAAAAACAAAATAAATTAAATATTTAAAGGGGGCTCCCATACAAAAAACGTGATTTTTTGCTCGTTTTCGTAGATAATGTTTCGGAGGCTGTTTCTCATGAACCGTGATAGTTGAAATTGTCACACATGATGTATTTCTGTTGCCGCTATAACAACAAATACTAAAAACTGGCCAAGTGCGAGTCGGACAACAGATATGATTTTATTTGCCTGTTTTATAAATGATGGTACGGAACCCTTCGTGCGCGAGTCCGACTCGCACTTGGCCATTTTTTTTTAAAAGCTTGGCCGAAAATGTTTCTACTAGCCATTATTGATGCTGTGCCTTCAGTAAGGGATAGAAGCGTGATTATGTAGAAGCATGTAATTATGATGCATTGCATATCATCCGTTAAGACATCCTTTTTTCTAAGAGATCCAGTCACTTGTCGCAACAAATTATCGGACTTGGGCTTCTTGCAAAACAATACCAGCATTACACAATGCATGTCCGAGACAAAGGGATGGCTGCTAGTTCCTTTTTTCCCTTTTTTTTTGTTTGCTACATGCGATGCGTAGACTGTTTCTCTGGTTTCCTGTTGTTCCACATATTAAGCTTATGCAGACTATGCAGAGGCTTTGTTGGCTACTGGAGAATATTAATGACAAAAGTGTTTTGTTTTAACAAATTTCACTTTCTTTATTTACTGTTTACTTACAGCGATGAAACAGAACGTGTGAATAGCCTTTAAAATATTACCGTTTCTTTAAAAGTGCAGTAAAGACTATAAAGATTTAAATTTGTGGTCTCTGTTCTAGAATGCAATCAAGCCTTGAAATCCGTAACAACAAAGTTAATGTTCAGTTTCTATTGTGCCCCGACCACAAATCCTGAACTGAAGGATCTCACACAATCCTTATTTTACAATTCCCAACCTAAACCCAATGTTTTAGAATGCAAATTAAGTTGAAACTATCTACACAGATCATTGTAGTGTCGTTGCACCGACATTGGATTCAATTGCTTGGGTAATAAAATCTATTTTAGGAATTCGATTGTTTATGGGAGTATGTCCGCTACTTGGCTGCGCTGCAGACGTCTCATATTACAGGGCAAGGTGTCGGCTTTAAAGATCAGACTGTTCCTTGTGCTAAGTAATTTGCTTCATGCTTCAACCAACCGAACTGAAGCTGTATTAGCCTCATTTGTGTAACCCGCACTATGCAATTGATTTTCATGGTGCCTACAATTATTGCTTGATTTATTTTTTATATTCGTCAGTAGATTTTACTGTTGACCTACTTAGTTCGTATGGGATTGCGTGAAATTTTGGCTATTCTTTAGGGAGACACTCACTTGCCATGTTTTCATTGCTTGATTAATTTTTTGCATCTTTGTAAGAATGGATTTATTATATTCATTATGGTATATTTTGATATTGATAGTTTCATTTTCTTATTGAACTTCCTATTATGACATCAGACTGTCTAATAATGTAGGTACATGTCTGATCAAAATTAAACGTTAAGTCCACTTTGTCACGCACCGTTTAGTATGCTAATCTGGCATAACATTTATCTTCAAATCACAGCGTGTCATAGAATTTAATCCTATCAGCCACTTTCGTGACTAACACCAAGAGCAATCCAGGTCAAAGGTTGGTTTACATTTACATTAACAATACATTGTCAACAGTGTAGCCAATAGTCAAACAAAACAACCAGTATGCAACAATTTATTCAAATTGAAAATATAAGCTGTGGCTCACAATGTGCGTGTATATCAACATTGGTGACAATAGTTGGCCTCGTGTTTGCTGTACTGATCCTTTTTATAGTTGAAGTGACGCCATCTATAAGGCATTTTGTTTAGGACATAAACTATACTATTTAAGGTGCGACTGGGTAAGGTAGGCTAATCGACTAGTTTCGTCGGCTTCGTCGTCTATATGTCGTGTGTTGCAAATACTGATTGCAATCGTATAAGATTTTTTCTTAAAAGGAGACATGTTAATTTCTTTGACAGGTTCTTTTAATACATGTTTCTGTTTCATTCAAGCTATCCTTATTACTAGGTGCTTTGTTTATATACCTAGTTATACCGGGTGTAAGGGACAGCGTCCCGCAAACTGATAGGGGTTGCTTAGTCAACGATACTGAACAACTATCACCAGGAATTTTTTTCAGGAAATGAAAAAAAAATTTTGCTTTTCCATACAAATTGTCTGATCGAGGTGGTAATTTTGTATGAAAAAGCAAATTTTTTTATTCATTTCCTGAAAAATATTCCTGGTGGTAGTTGTTCAGTTTCGTTGACTGAGCAACCCCTATTAGTTTGCGGGACGCTGTCCCTTACACCCCGTATAGTAGTTGATTTTGGTTTCTGTCTTGGAGTAGAATTGCCTTTCTAATTTTGTTTTTATACTTGTCGATATTAGAATATAAATACTTTATTTGTGGTGTCTTTAGTCAATAGATTTTTGATCCAAGAAATGTTTCCCCTCTGAATGGTACCGTGTTTGACTCGGTTCGTGGATCGTGATATGATAATGCTAGATTATCTGACACCAATATTGACACGAGTCTTAATAAGACTATTTTGTCATCTAAAGACGTCATTTGTCGTCGTGTTTACAATGGTTCATACATCATGTGAAATATTGCATCCTGCGGCTGTCTCAGCAAGTTGTGTGCCATATTTCTCTATGATATTGTCGCCATTTGGTTTAGTATTTAAAAAAGTCTTACGATTACATTTATTCAGTTTAGAATCTTCTTATTGTGAGTTTTCGGTTTTTTCAGTGAGTTGTCCAAATTCTTGGACCAAAAGTCATGGAATTTAATTTACACACTTTGGCTTAAGAACGCTGTTTGCTTTAATTTATTTAGTTCTACTTCACTTGTTTTTACGGTAGGTTAATAAATGTCAAGAGGTTAATAAATTATGGAAGAACATAATTTTTCATGCTTAACAATTTTTATGTTGGTTGTGTTGGCACAAGGGTTTCAGAAAATGGAGTTAACTAAAAACATTCTACATGATTTGCATGAACGGCAACGGCAACACATAGGTAAGTATGTATGGTTTTAACGGCATCTTGTTTCTTCTTGCTTTTCTGTGTCCTAAGGTTGACTGGGTGAATTTTACTGATTAGCTATGGGACCGCCTAATTCTTCTGCTAGCTTTTTTAATCTTTCCTAGTATTTTATATTTTTTGTGCAATAAGTATTCTTTTATATTAATATTTGTATATTAATTTTGTATTAATAAGTATTATTTATTTTATTTAAGTATTCTTTTACAGGCTACATAAAAAAGTATTCTTATTTATTTGCTATACGGCTAATATTTACTTATAAGTTTTAAAGAAGGCATTACGCATATGCATATCCCTTTAAAAATTAAGGCTTTATAGGTAAACTTCGTTTTCCTTCCCTACAACTCTTAAATCTATTTATATTTGCTTCACAGTCCAGTTTCCTCAGTACTTATTTATGACGAACGGCCGAGCTAAGTAGCATCATAGCTCTTAAACTGTTTACTCTGCTTCTGTTTGCTTGGGCAATAGCCAACGGCCCTATCTTAACCAAACCAATAGCGTTTTCAACAAGATTCTTGAATCCATTGCTGCTTGTCAGCGAAACTTTAGACACAACAACCAAACTAAAGGAACAATGAATGTCGATTATGGCAAAATCGACACAGCCACTATAGTGAAGATAGGCGTAACCAGTAAATTTAGTATCTTCCTCAAATATGGCGGAATTTGTTCACTAGTTTGCGTCTTGCTCGATTGGTTTCTTAAATTATTTGTTTTGGGCTTTTACTATTGAAACAGGAGGGTTTGCTTTGCAGGAGGAGAATGCTTTCGTTCGGGCAAGTCATGTTTGGGACCCAATTTATTTTGTTTATCACGGAAACTGAAAAGATCATCAATGTACATATCAAAGTTTGTAACAGTTGAAAGCTTAACCCAAAATATTCCAAGACATGGTCAAACCCCTTTACGAATATTAAAAACCTTCATTTCGTAACTCCTTACAAGGGCCTGGGGCCGGGTTTCTAAGTGACTCCTACACAGTTTTGTTCAAATGTCCATATTAGTTGGTAATGGGCGTTCTGGCTGTGACTAAGAATCTGCTACCTTTGTTTGTTGCTGATGACTACAGTTTTTGCTGTTGCGGCTGTGGGCGGACCTGTATTGCCATGTTTCTTGAATTCTTACTTTAATTTTGTTTAGTTTATATGCTAGCTATGCGCCCGTGATTTCACCCCCGTCTTATTTAATTTTCTCTTATATACTGACTAATTTTAGTGCTTTCTCAAAATGTAGCCCATGTGCTATTCCACGACCTTATCTATATGTGAGCCATCATATCTTTCGCAATTGTTATATGCGTTGATGATTAGTAAGATCATCATCTCTCTAGCCTTTTTCCCGTATTTCATTCGAGTCAGGTACCTTATCTAGGGGATTGAGGACGATTAAGATATATGTACAACAAAAAAATATTTTATCTCACCTTCGATATTAAGATAATCTCGTCTCACGTAGGTGGCAGTTCTACTTGGGAACCTGAAGTTTCTGTGCTTTGGTTTTGTAACCACTAATCACAGTTCCGCCTATCGTGTGTGGGACGTATCTGTACAGCCTTAATGTTTTTTTTTTATTTATTCAATCTCTTGCATTATGACGATGTTTTTTAAAAATTATCTTAAATACAACAACACCGATGACTACATCTTCATTACCAAAATTGGTATCTCGTTTACGTAATGTATAGAATTAAGTCTTCAAGAAGTCGGGCTGATTTGTTTGTTCCGTACTAGGTCGGCCTTTCAAAACGATGTTATTATACAGGGTGGGACTGCTTATTTAATTATTTAAACTAAAGTGAGGCATCTACTTTCATTTCATCAGCCACAACAGTCTAATTGATGGACTTAGTGAGTCATACCAAAAATATAGATTTGTAAAAATGTAAATCGATGTTTGAATCAGAAATGTCATTTCAGTACAAAACGGCCTCTGTCAAATACGCACTTAATACTGCACCCAAACTTGAGATCGCTTTATAAATACGAGCCTTAGGGTAAATTGTTTTTGTCAGTTTTTTATCACGAGATTCACAAGCACATGTATTTTCAAATTTCACCTTCTGTTAAACATGGCAGGGTTAGTTTCGGAAAAAATATTTTACGAAATCTTGAAAATAATTGTGATGTACGTCCTGTATAGCAAGCAACAGCTTTAAATAGCCAAGTAATGGATACCCATGCGAACAAACTGAAGTGCTGGAGCTATTTTGATTTAACATTACAGTTTTCGAAGTGGACGCTCAAGTATGGACGCTAGCTACTTAAGAGAAACATTTGGTTCGAGAAGTCGGTATAAATAACCAGATGACATAATTTCAGGGCATATTATGATCTTTCAGGAATGGAATTTCTGAATCTATCTAAGGTTCAAGTGTTTAAAATTTACGTCTCTAAAAAAATTATTAGAAGCGCCCACCGCGCCTATAAGTAACCTGTGCCAGCGTTAGCTAATATTATATTTTCTTTGCCTGTTCTGTGCTTTAAGTTTAGAATTACAAAAATGGTGATGTGTGTCGACAATACGGCAAAACGTCCACACTTACAGTGCGACACAAAAAAGTAGAAATTAAAAAGTAGCAACATCGTCGTGTCGTCCCTTTCATAGCAACGCGGTTTGAAAGGGACGACACGACGATGTTGCTACTTTTTAATTTCTACTCTTTTGTGTTTCACTATACACAGACTTGTTAAACTATTTTGACCTTTTTATAATTAAATTGCATTAAACCACCCGAACCGATTTTAATAAAATTTTGCATGTTAAGAACTGTTTAGTACTGTTGAGAAACACATTATCATAATTTAGTGAGAAAGTACCTATACCTAAACCTACAACCACACGATTTATTTTCTCTTGTAATTTGGTCTAAAGATTGATTTTGATAAGAAAAATATCATAATTTTATGAGAAAATACCCTACAGAGCAGACCATAGTCAAAGTTTCTTTCCACCTGTGATTGATTAAGCAAATTTCTTGACAAAGGGCCCTGTTTGTCGAATAAAAGTGCAAACAAACGATTATTTGATTGGTCATCAAGCTATTAAACACGTGTTTGCGGTTAGCATACAGACATGCATAGTAATTTGTTGGATAAGAGCTTATAGCACTTCGACGGTCTCTGTCTATATAAGGGCTTTATTAAAACGAAGCTAAGACGAGAAAGAATACGGTTCGTTTAATGGTATGCAGATTGCAGATGCATCGTCCCGATCCGACTTAACAACTTTTTTACTTTAGAGATACATACATACATACATAAAATCACGCCTTTATCCCTAATGGGGTAGGCAGAGCAAAAACGACCTAAACATAAGTCGTTCCGCCACGTCTGACAAGTTTTGAGGGTTAACACAGATGATGATTAGGTATGTATATTACCATAGTGACAGGTTGTCAGCCCATCGCCTAAATTGAAATACACTGAAACACTCGATTCCCTTAGCTGATTTTTAGTCCAGCATGGAAGTAAACTTTAGAGATCATGGTGTTAATTTTCACACAGTAAACTTTGTCTTACCCCCTGTCAAATATAAGATTTATTAAAATATTTTCTTTAAATTACTTAACAGAAGTGTAAATCTTATGCTTGGAAGCAAAAATGTTAAAGTAGATTGAACTTCTCCAGACAGGCTTAACACAAAATCTACTCGTACCAGACTCAGCTGCCACGACCAAGAGTGACGTGGAGGGGGTAAATGCCTTAGCAACTATTATATATTCTGTGGCCTTAGGTACAACTCATTTTGTGTATCAGTTGTTACTTGAAAAAGCAGTTGGCTCTCGATTTAAATATTCCTTAAAGGTCAAGTTATTATTACAAATTAATTACACACATAATCGATTATGACCACTGAATAATATTGTGAGCGTGTAAAAAACATAATAAATAGCTTATTGGTCGGATTTATTAGCGTAAAGAGCGATGATGACTATTCGTCTCTTAAAAAAATGTGATTGGCATTTAATCGGAGACCTCTGAACTTGCAGTGTAGTGGACAATAGGGTCTATATTTTTGGAGTCTAGGACCGCGGGTGGTCCGATGTGTGACCCTTTAATCAATAAAGTGCGCCTTTGGTGAGCTTGATGGCAAGATGATGTTTTGACATGGAGTGTTATAGAGGTACAGATTGTGTAATAGATAGAGGCGACATCGTCCAAAACCTATGAAGAAAAAAAAACGATAATACAATATTTTCATTGTACGAGATAAAAGAAACGGAACCGATGCATGTAATATAAGTATAACGACTGAGGACATGATTTCTAGTTCAAAGACGCCTATTGTTTAATAACTAAAACGTTTAAAGGCTGATGAGATTAAACGGAAACTGTCAATAATGGGACAAACGACAAGTTACACCTAAACAAGTAGGGGAACTGTTGATGAAGCGTCCTTTTTCTTCAATTTCTTGTTTTGATAAACATTAGAAGCAGGAAACCGGCGGCGGCGCCAAGATCTGTAATGAATAACAAATAAGCTATGTCCATGTTAGTCTAAAGAGGCATTTATCCTAGTATTGTTATAATGGACTAAATAAAGGTTAATAAGGTGATAACGAGAATATTACCTGACAACATCAAATTAACAATAGTTTTTGTTCTAATTTTATATTGACGATGATGTTAGATGCAGTTTTTATATTAATTTGCAGACTACATAAAAAGGTACCTACCATCTTCAAATTTGGCACTTTGTATTTTGAAATCGCCTAATATCGTTAATACGTCTTTAATCTTAAAGCGATAAGGTTGTGGTCACCAAATAAGATTCTGATGGTTAGGTTAGGCTATGAATTCAAAGTGATATCAATTTCAGATTCGACTGATTCTAAAGGCAATGAGTTTTTGCTGCTATTTGATACACCCGACGACATTTAAGTAATTGTATCTATGGTCGATAAATTACAAGGATTCTTAGAACCTTCACCAACATTGTATAGTGCTACACAGATAGGGCGCTTTTCCACTAGACGGCACGTCAACGGCTATTATATTATTATTTACTTAAATTAAATTTTCCTGTATAAATTAGCTTTAGTAAACTTTCTATTATTTCTGTACGAAATCGTCATCATCATCTTCCTAGCCTTGTTTCCGAATTTCACGGGGTTGACTACCTAATATAGGAGATTGAACGAGGGTACTGATTTTTACACAGAGCGACTGCCATCTGACCTCCGCAACCCAGAAGGGAAACCAGACCCAATCCTAGATTAGGCTACACACAACCTCTGAATTTCTTCGTAGGCGTGTGCAGGTTTCCTCACGATGTTTTCCTTCACCTTTTATGCGCCGAATAAAAACGTACATATGAAATTCGAAAACCGAAAAACACATAATAAACAATATTTCTAACGTCCATGTAAATTGTTTTGGGTGAACGCTTAAAAGCTGGCCAGCATTTAAAGGTGCAGAGTAAAATAATAGTGGTGTCTTGTTGAATTATATAAAGCGTTTGGGATCGTAGCCAAGTGCTGTCTAGAAAGTACATCCTCGTTAACAGTCGGTAAACTGAAATATAATATTGAATTCACCGTCTATGAGACTAATGGCTTTCGAGAAAATCAATAATTCCAACGCAGTTGTTCATGAGAAGAATTTCAAAATTATTGGTGTACCACAAGGGTGAATCTTAGGTCTTGTCCTATTGTTAGTGTAGCGACAGGTTTGCATAGATTTTCAGAAAAATATTACTGTACCCAATAGGTACACGTGTAAGTATATGATCCTCGCCGTTTCAGATGGTATTTTTAGGGTTCCGTAGTCAACTTCAGTCAAATTTTTAGGGTTCCGTAGGAACCCTTATCATCTTGTCATGTCTGTTCGTTCATCTGTATGCCCCGCCTTTATAACAATCTCAGTTTTTCACCCATTGACATGAAATTTGGTATGCAGATAGCTTATTTTTTTATTCTTGCGTGATTATTCTCTTGATCAACAATAGTATATATCACAACAAGTGCATAAATTTTTATCTGCATGTGAATAAGTCAAGGAAAAAAATGTTTGTGCACGAGTTAGAATATCTGCTTTTCACTTCGATTGCAAGCAAACAATATAAGTAAACAAACAAATACGCATGAAAAAACAAGACCATCATTCCCGCCACTTAACTTTTTAAATCTTTCGTTATGAAATATTAGGCTTGAGTTGTAGAACTGTATACAGACAGCCCAGTCTAAGGCCCGTATTTATAATCAGCTCTCAAGAGTGACAGTGAGTTTGAGTTCGTATCAGAAATGTCATTCCAGTACAAAATTTCCTGTCAAATCCGCACTCAATATTGCTCTCAATCTTGAGATCGCTTTATAAATTTGAGCCTAAATTAATTTTGTTGAAAGCTTTTTTTATCATTAAATAATCTCCTGTTTTTTAATGTTATGCTTTAAAAAGAACATAGAATGCAAGCAAATCCAAGGAAATTTTATATTATTAACATGTTTTATCCGTGAACTATTTATTGTGTTTGGCTGCATCGCCTAATGGTCTCTGCCTTTTATGCTCTTGTGCATAAAGTTCAACTTTATGCAGCCTACATCCTGCACACAGTAGTACTTTTACGATCATAAGAAGTGAAAAATAATTAATTGAATCTATACGTCTAATCGATTTGAGTCGGCGTCAACAATAGACGGCTCATAATTGGATAATCTTATAAATGCAAAAACGTCGACAGGCAAATTGTAAATTATAGATCCAATTAATATAGATTTATAGCTCTAGCGTCGATTTCCCAATTTGAAATATATCAATATGATATGTGATGGTACCTTACCTACTCAATCTATATTGCATATAATGTACCTTTTCTTTTACATTTTATATTTATTTATACGACAAAAATAAAAACCAATTTTATATTGTTGATTATAAAATCGCTTGTCCTTACTGACTGACTGACTGACTGATTCATCAACGCAGAGCCTAAACTACTAAAGCTAGAATCGTTAAACTTAGAGAGCAAGTTCCTCTTATAACGTAACCTCCCACTAAGAAAGGATTTCCGGATTTTCCCTCCCTAAACGGGTAAAAAGGGGGGTTGAAGTTTGTATGAAAGTCCGTCAATTTTAAAGGTAGGATCTTCAAATTTTGTATTTAGGCTAATGATTAAAAAATAATTTATACGTGTTTCAGCATTTTTGCATTTTTTACCCCTAAGAGGGTTAAATAGGGGATGGAAGTTTGTATGGAAATTCCGTCAATTTTGATGGCAGGATCTTCCAATTTTGTTTTTGGGATAAAGATTTAAAAATAATGAACACGTGTTTCAGCGTTTTTGTATTTTCCACCCCTAAGGGGGTTAAATAGGGGATGGAAGTTAGTATTGAAATTCCGTCAATTCTAAAGGTAGGAACAGCGCGGGAACTCAATCCCACGGGAAAACTCTTAGCTGCGGGTGAAACCGCGGGGCGGAAAGCTAGTTGTTGATAAAATATTATAAGTTCATACTTCTAACATAAAATATCTTCGATATTAAATACTTTTATTCCATCCTTAAAATTCGACTCAAAATCATCAAAGGGATAAAGGCGTCATTATAATGTAAGTATGTATCATGCAATTTCTGGGCTATATTATTTTGTATAGGTACTTATTTTAATTTATCATACAAATATGATAATTGTTTAAATATTATTAGTAGCCACACACATGCTTGAATAACTCCGTATTTCTGTGGATATTTAATACACCATTATTAGTGTGGTGCAAATCGCACTCGATCTGTCATGTGACGAAATATTTAGCCGCCGCCGTCCGCGGAATGTTCACAAACAAACCGATTAACCGGGGCTTTTCTTTGGTAAATCATAGACAAAACATTAGGAGAAGACTCTACACTGTTTACTAGATGAAGCACTTCACACTTATTTGCTAGCAGATAACTTACTAGTGTAACAGATAAAGCCGCAGTCCGCGGAATGTTCACAAACAGATTAACCGGAGCGATTCTTTGGTATTGCATAGCGGTAAATCACTGACAGAACTTCAGGCAAAGACTCTAGTTCACTAGATGAAGTACTTCACACTTATTTGTTAGTGTAACAGATAAAGTCGAACGTTCACAAACAGATTAACCGGAGCGATTCATTGGTACGACATAAAGGTAAATCACTGACAAAATTTCAGTTACACTGAGGTTGTTTCGTCCAAGGTTACACTGCACAGCTAAAGTGATATAGTAGGTACATTACGGGTGCTAGTGTGGCCTTGATAAATGAAGCTAATGTGCGTGCGTGTTAATAAAAAAAAAAAAAGGTTTTATAAAGATTAAAATCTGGAAAAGTGTGCGTAAATCCCTATAAATCTTTGAATCTATTAATGCTTTCGGTTAGAGCTTATGTTTTATAAAAACTTTAGTTTAAGCATCAGATTTATCAACCCAAGCATATTTTTATTCCGTTCCTCACTTTCTATCGGAGTCAACAACTCCGTAATCAGTGACTAAAACCCTCACACACAGACGACACGCTGCCAAACGGTTCAGACGCATTAGCATGCCAAACTGAGTCGTAGGGACGGCTATTTCAGACTATCGCGCGATTCTTTACGTGTGATCGCGTTATCTAGTACTATTATACAGTATGTTAATTTAATTGTGAGCCATAGGTCAGGAGGTGTTTTAGTACCTATCGACAAAAGGTCTCATGAAAAATATGTAAATAAAACCTTATTAAAAAAATTTCTTCCTCTTCCTTTATCGTTACCAAAGCACCCTTCTAAGTTACGGCTTCCAATAAAATTAACATCCTGTATTTTCTGTGGTATTGCCAATTTGTCTCGCGCTCACGTTGACTCGCTTCTCGGTTGTTTTATTGCTAAGCACTGCCAACGGTTTAAGTTTAAGTGTTATGCTGTCTGTGGTCGACTGTTAAAAATAAGTAGGAGGTTTTAACTTCCGGCCCGTCAATCTGTGGAGTTTGGATAGATTTGTGATTTTATAAGGTAGGTAGTAAGTACATACATACTTATCTGACGGTTTTCCAAGAGACTAATATCTTTTGGTAGTTTTTTAAAGGTTGTCTAGAGGTGTAGTTTCGGATAAAATCAAGCACTTATTACTAAAACATATCAACAGAGCTGCTATTCAAACTTGCATAATTAACCTCAAAAAACCAAGTTCCCACATCAATTCACATTTCCTACCAAACACTTAACATTTTTTACAATTACGAAACTAACAGATAGGTAGCCCACCGATTGCAGTGATGCGTCCGACGCCAAGAGCTACCATCGTACAGACATAGTTTTAAGTGCAACGCTACAGAGAGTCCTAGTCCTCCCAATTTCTCTCGGTCGGTGGCAGACAATCTCCACATAGACTGACGATCGAGGCACTCTGCGCGGGACTAGTTTTTAGTGACAAGTGCACTCTCTATTCGTTCAGTCTCTTATTCTGATGGGACAGATTGACTGACATGACCAGAGAGAAATCAGGCATAGGAGCAACGCACTTATGTTGGGCACTAAAAACTATGTCCCTCGTAGATGGTAGATCTCTGGGAGATTGGCCGCCATCACTGAAAATCGGTTGGGATAACTATAGTTAGTTCCTTATTTCGCCACGTACCTACATTTAAATCCTTGTCGTGCAGTAGTGTTCTCTTGTAATCTTGCATCATTATGTCGAGTAAACTACGAATTCTGTTTAGAAACGAACAATTCTTTTGTTGGCCGGAGACAAAATTTCGATTTAAGTAGTTCATGTTTCAATTATAGGCAACAGTCAAACAAAATCTAGAATTGCTAAAATTCATGTAGTCATACAACTTTAGCAGGTTTTCCCTTATAATATTTGTATTTTCCGTGTTGAACATATTTTATCTTCAATGTAGATTTATCTCTGGTGTTTTTATTGTTTTTCAATTCAAAGCTCTTTTATGTAGCCAGTTCTATAGAAAGAATGAAGTTTTTATTCTTTTAAATATGTATTGAATTTAAAAAAAAAACCTAATAAAAAATATCTTTTCCAGGTAAGCTTCTAAACGCCCGCTTCCAAAGATGGCGCGAAATTCTATACATCGTCAACAGTCGTAAGTTCGTAAGCCGTAAAACTTGTCAACACATGCATTATAATAGTTATTTACTCACTCTTTCAAAGGCTTTTTGCCATTTCATTCACACTTTTAACATTCACATTCTTAAACTAAGTCAAATAAATATTTCACCACTCCTAAGCTGCTTAGGAAAATACTGACTGTTTGTCTTATGATATGACATTCGATTTTTAAAATGTCAGTTTTTGTGTAATAAGCATTTTGTCGCTTATGTTATGTTCATTGAAACTATGTCATTAGTTGAAGTAACTATAGAAATATGACAAAAATCATTTTCACTTCTCATGCTCGTAAAAGTACAACTTTGTGCAGGATGTAGGCTGCATAAAGTTGAACTTTATGCACAAAAGCATAAAAGTACCTATTTAAATGTGTCTATACTAAAGGCAGAGACCATTAGGCCATGCAGCCAAACACAATAAATACCAAGTGCACGGATAAAACTTGTTAATTAATAACATTTCCTTGAATTTGCTTGCATTCTATGTTCTTTTTAAAGCATCAGATTAAATAATAAATTCAGGTGATTATTTAATGATAAAAAAAAGAATTCAACAAATAATAAATTTAAGACTAGGCTGTAGGCTTAAGCCTAATATTTCATGGCGAAAGATTTAAAAAGTTAAGTGGCGGGAATGATGGTCTGGTTTTTTCATGCATATTTGTTTGTTTACTTATATTTTTGGTATTCTAACTCGTGCACAAATCATTTTTCTTGAAAAAATGACTTGATTTATGCACTTGTTGTGATATACAGGCTGTAAAAAAAAGTACTACGTTCCTTTAAACCACATGTTCTACTGATGATACCAAACAACTTCCCCAAAGCACAAAATTTTTAGCTGAAAATAAAGTTTTGCCTTGTCCATACAAAACTGCAGGTCCCGGAGAGCATCTTTGTATGGAAAAGGCAATTTTTTTTATCGATCTAAAATTTTTCTTCTTTGGGAAAGTTGTTTGGTATCATCAGTAGAACATGTGGTTTAAAGGAACGTAGTACTTTTTTTTTACACCCTGTATACTACTTGCAAAAACCAGCATTTGGTTTTTGATAGGTTGGTAGTCTCCTGCAAAGTTCAAATAGAATTGCTGATAAGTGCTAAACATCAGTCAGTAGTCTTGAATCCTAAGTAGGTATATTCATTCATTTATTCCTATAGTACCAGTATTATCGAACAAAATAAACAGAAGCCGATTACACAAATCCATGTATTACACGACATTTGAAATCTCGTTAAGTCACTCGCGTTTGCTCAACATTAATTTCTAATATTTATTTACTCTGTCGGCAATTCCAGTTTTGTGTGAGAAATGTTTAAAAGTCTCCAATAGTATATGCTTATGTACACGTTATAGGTATTTAGTTGATTTATCTCACGACTGCCGCACGGCCATACTTGTGTGTGTCAATGTACCTACACGCACATTAACTTAGTGTGTAAACCCGCACACATATCAGCTATCACATACAGCATATCACTAGTATATTAGCGATTACATTACCCGGCCGATCGAACTCGATTTGATATACATTGCTGCTTAGCTTCAGTAGTTTTTCAAGTAAGACTCGTGCACAAGCAATGTAATGTCTAAACGGGCCGCTTATGGCCGAGCGGTAGTCGTGAGATAAAACTTATACGATCACTTATTCATGAAAGGAATTCGTGTGTATATCATAATGTCTGAGTGAGAGACACAGTATTAACAGTAGAGATTAACAGTATATTCCAATAGTAACTTCCTACATTTCTGCATTTTGCAACTGTAATCAGATTGGACATGGTCTGGAATCCAATTAAATCTTAGATCTTTTTCTATTTCTGGTGTATTTACAATTTTAATTCAAGCTTCATTTGCGCCGTCATTATAATTATCGGATTCCTGAATTTCCTACTAAGTAATGAATGGTATTTAATGTTATCTGCTGCCTATATTATTAATTCCGTCTATTTCTTATCATTCTCAATCTGAATAACTTTTACTAAGGAACATAGGTCTAAAAAAACATTTCCCATACATAAGCATCAGCTAATAGCAAACTAAGTACTTATGGGAAGCAATATTTTTTCTATATTTTGACCTATGTTTCTTACCTGAACCTGCACCCAAAAGAATGTGAATTTTCCCATGAATGAACAACTTTTGTTCAAGAAGCGACTGCGCGACGGGATCAGATAATATCCCCTCGAAAGTGATAAAACTCTCTCGTCGTGTCCTAACACCTCCATTAACACACATATGTAATCTTTCCATTGAAACTGGAGTGTTCCCAATGGCATTTAAGAAGGCGGTTATCACTCCTGTATACAAGAATGGGGATAGGGACCGTGTTTCAAACTACAGGCCAATATCGGTTTTAAGTGCTTTTTCAAAAATACTTGAGAGGATCCTGAATAACCGTTTAACCAATTATTTACAAAAATATAATCTAATCTCATGTAATCAATTTGGTTTCAGAGCAGGTTTATCAACAGAGGACGCCATAGCTAAATTTACTGGTGAAGCCATAAAACAATTAGATAACAGACAAAAGTGTTATGGCGTCTTCTTAGATTTATCAAAAGCTTTTGATACGGTCTCTGTCCCCTTACTTATTTCAAAAATGGAGAATGTTGGTATCCGCGGTTTGTCTCTTCGCATATTTAGTGATTACCTTTTACATCGTACTCAAGCTGTACAGATTGGTACATATTTAAGTGATGAGGCTCCTGTGAATTATGGCGTTCCTCAGGGCAGCATCCTGGGCCCAACCCTGTTTCTCATTTACATAGATGACCTCTGTCGACTCTCCTTACCCAACTGCAATATTGTTACTTACGCAGATGATACAGCCCTGTTGGCATATGGTATAAATTGGAGTATAGCTAAAGCTCACACCGAGAGTGGATTAAAGACTATGATGAAATGGTTCTCGTCAAATCTGCTCACTTTAAATATTGATAAATCCAAATTTATTAGATTTTATCTCCCAAACTCCCCTAAACCCCCTGAAAGCGCTAATGCACTTATGGCACATACCTGTTCCGATCCTGCGCATTGCCATTGCTTATCTTTGTCTCGAGTATCTAGTGTCAAGTATCTTGGCGTTTTGGTGGATGAGAGGCTGGATTGGCAACCACAATTGGATGCTCTTACTGGACGCGTTAGAAGGCTAATGTATATTTTTAAAAACTTACGACTCTCTGCAGATCCCTCATTAATTAAGTCTGTGTATTTTGCGCTTTGCCAGTCCCTGATAAGTTACTGCATTCCAATATGGGGTGGAACTTACAAAACATCACTGCTTACACTTGAAAGGGCACAAAGGGCGGTGCTTAAGGTGATAAATTTTAAACGTCGAGATTATCCAACGACTAAACTCTATGCTGAATGTGAGGTTTTAACTGTAAGGCAATTATTTGTACTTTGCTCTGTCCTTCGGAGACATGCTGCACTTCCCCTTGATGTACAAGTCTTGCAGAAAAGACCTGGGTCAATTGTTTGCCCACCTGTTTCTTGCAATACTGCTTCTGCTGGTCGGCAATATGAGGTACTCAGCTCAAAATTATATAATAGGGTACACAAGGACATTGAAATTTACAGTCTAACGAAGTTCGAACTAAAGAGAAAAATAACAAAATGGTTACTATCTTTAAATTAT
This sequence comes from Scrobipalpa atriplicella, assembly GCA_029255725.1. Taxonomy (NCBI): domain Eukaryota; kingdom Metazoa; phylum Arthropoda; class Insecta; order Lepidoptera; family Gelechiidae; genus Scrobipalpa; species Scrobipalpa atriplicella. The sequence goes on along the minus strand of JARACY010003611.1, from coordinate 3,843 downwards.
GACTCTACTGAAGAACTGTTGTTAACTACTATATAAAGGCTTGATATCAATTATTTTTATTAATTATGTATTCTACTTAAGTAGCGGAATCTAGCTTAACGATTTGATTTAATGCTATATACAATTGTTGTAACCATAACTTTTACTTAGGGGAACTATATAGCTCCTATCATACAAGCTTGCTTAGTTTAGGAGTTATTAGTTTGTCTTTTTTGCGACTTGTACAACCTTATGCAACTTTTACTATGTTCTTAAGCTAAGTTTCTGTTGTACATTCTTTAAATAAAAATTTATCTTATCTTATCTTATCTTATCTTATCTTTTCCAAATGACCTACTCTTTCTAAAAATAAATCCTGGTCACGGCACCAAAGAGTAGAACGTAGAATAGAGACGTTCGCTGGTATCGAAACGCTATCTAACACGATTGTGCGATGTGGATTCCCTACAACAGCCTGGCCTGTAGTTTATCAGATAATCTCGTTCTCGGTCGGTTGCATCGGCGGCGAACTACAAAGACGATCGTTCATCTCGCTTCGAACTAAGTAATGGCATGCAAATGCTCCACAACGATCTATTTTATTCTTGCTGTTTCTGTAAAACTATAAGTTAATGTAAAAGATCAGTGTGTAAGCGATTAAAAACAGGGTTCCCCAAGGTAGCGTACTGGACCCACTACTATTCCTTTTATTTATTATAAATTTTATTTATTTAGCTCCGAACAATATTACTTATCGTACACTTATGCAACAACAACAAAACAAATCAATATTAAAGCACAAATCAATCTTATTTCCTGAGGATATGTCCCAATCACAACTGAAGACAGTGGGTAGACTTTTGTAGGTTGCATGAAATGAAACACTAATTTGTTCGTCGTGCTTGATTGTTTTGTTTCGTTCTTGTGTGATAATCAATTCAAATTATACATTCGTACTCATTATTACAATGTGTAAGATTGTATTGGACATTGTATATATTATATTCCAAGTGTTAAACGTGGCCATTATCGTCTACAATGAATCTCTGTTAACCCCAAACAATGAATCTGAGTGACCTCTAACATGCAGTAAAGTTGAGGATAAAAATATCGTTTTGTAACCTATTAAATAGCCAGAACTACTGATAAGTATGTGCATATAAGTACAGCCTTGTAGGTAAAGTCACTACAGTGGTTATTACATCTAAAACTGTTATCAAAGATTTCAAGCCAAGATTCTATAATTTAGGTGTAGCTGATCCAAGAGATAGTGGCATAAAAAGTTCATCGAAAAAAATAAAGTTGAAGCTCATACTAAATAATAGTACTAGTTTTCTGCGATACATTGAATTAATAAGTCCTTTTTTTAGATAGTAAACAAAATATAACGCTTCAAATTTAATGTGTACTGTCCTACTGTTTTAATGAATTACTAATATCAAACATTGACAGTTAGAACTTATAGTCTTACCCACTGATTAGAGAAGTCGCTGTTACCAGTTATCTGACCCAAAGAGGATATAAATACACTACATCTTACCATTGTTCTGTGTTGTTACCAACGAACTTTGCATTTCATTACGTAAAGGCATTTGTCAAATCAATTGATACTGACTTGTCTTCAAAAGGCGTTGCTAAGGTTGACGTTTTGTTGAAGACCAGAGTGACAGGTTGTCATTGTCTGTCTCCTGCCACTGCTGCTTGGTCTATCGTTAAATATTTATAAGTAGCAGCTTTGTAAAGATAACTGATAAGCAGGTTTGAAGTCAGCCTATTTAAGCTTTTTCACTTTGTTGTCTTGCTATGTATCACCTAATTTCTCTTTAAGATTTCTGTCATGCATTTTCTAAGTTAAGTTAAGTTTTTTAGTTGTGAATGATTGTAGGTTTTTCTGATAGGGTTTTCAAGACGTATTAATTATAACCAACTAATTGTTATAGCATTAGTCACGTGTTCGATAATCACCTATTAGTCATGCTATTAATTTTATATTATGTTTTAAACGTTCAATAAATTGTGTGTTGTCTGTTGTGCTTCCTCATAATTCTGTATTTATGTTTTTATAGGACTTGACCTCTTCAATATTTTATTCAGTTTGACATCGCATTTGCAAGCATTTGTTTTTCCTTCCTTAGTGTCACAAGTTGAAACGGATCTATGTTCTGAATTTGAAATTATTCAAATGAGTGTTTTGCTAAGATTTTACGCCCTTGCAATGCCAATATTCTGTCAATTAGGTATGTGAACATGCGTACGATTGTTAGTAACACTCTTCACGTCATTGACAGCTTGAGAAACGCCTACTCCTACTGGGGCCACAAAAGAGTAAAAGCTAGCGCTCCCATCAGAGTGACTATTAACAAATTTTGAATAACCCATGTTATGAACTAAAATACCAATAGAATATCGTCTATGTAAAGTTTTGCCGTTATAGTTGTTTGTGCCAGCATTGCAACCATTTTCGTAACAGCTAATTTCTATAAAACGCCGTACCGGAGGCCGTATAAAGTTTCTATTATCCACCAAACGGGTAAAATGGCGCATAAAAGTCCTCGCGTGTACCCGTGAAGTACAGAATGTTTATAATAATAACGTTTATTTTATAAATGTTCCGGCTACGTTTGGCAACGGTATAAAACATCCAAAGGAAACATTAGCTTTAAAACTATATTTACAAGTAAGCTGTGAAAAATAAATATTGGCCGATAAATCAGCGAAAATGCCGGTTTACTTCCAACTTCCAACTAGTATAGTTTTTATAGGTATAATAAAAGAGCCGTCAAATGCGGACAGTGGTCGAGAATAAATAGTGTGGAACGTGGCCTGCATTCTGAACGCAGAAGTTTGGCCGGCTGTAACTGATCATCGTAGAAAAGGTTGACAAGGTGTACCTATTAAGTCACTCCGCTAAAGTATTCTTGACAATCCGATATTATCAGACGTGGTGAAAGCGGCTTTTATTAAGCTGATGACGCTTTGCCTCCCACGTGAGAGTTATATGCGCGATTTTATGAAACACCACCATCTGCTTGCGGCTGGACTGCGGTGTCAAGCCTGGTCCGCAGTTTAGCCAAAAATATCTATGTCCTTTATGAATATGTAAGGAAGGATGGAAGTGACCTGTTTAAGCGTTTCGAATAATTTAGCCAAATATTCCAAACATACTACGATACTCGTAGTAAAATTCCTTCGGCCGGCTAGGTTTTACGAACGTATTTCAGTAATACTCCTAGCTTGTTTATTTGAGCCGCAACCGTGTAAATTTAACCGTACAGACTGTAAATCTACGTCTGCTAATACGAAAACACACAAACCAACAGTTGTGTCTTAAGGTTTATTCAAAACTATAATTCATTCCGATCGTAGTAAGTATTTGGCAGAATATTTTACAAGAGAAGACATACATACATACATACATAAAATCACGCCTTTATCCCTATTGGGGTAGGCAGAGCAAAAACGACCTAAATAAAGGTAATTCCGCCACGTCTGACAAGTTTTGAGGGTTATTATACAGGTAGTGACAGGTTGTCAGCCCATCGCCTAAATTGGGTACTTTACTGGGTAGCTTAAAAAATTCAAAACGTTTATACTTAAAACTAATGGCTAAAAATATTGTGGATTTCATTCATCATACAAAAAAATGCACATTTAGATTTTAATAATCGAATTAAAAGTATATAAGTTATTGATTTGATTAGTCAGTATTTACTAAAATGTGACGTCATAATTTACTATTTTCATACAAAAAAGCGTTTTTGACATTTCATAAAAAGTTGCTGATTTGACTAGTTGGAAAGTAGCCAATTGCAATACACTGAAACCCTCGATTCCCTTAGCTGATTTTTACAGCATGCACGGGAG
>JARACY010003610.1:0-32049 GCA_029255725.1 Scrobipalpa atriplicella | reverse complement strand
AAAGGAATAAATAAATCCTATTCAAATATGAATTGTAGGTATAAAATATGTATTTTCAAGGGAAAGGAATAAAGCTTGAAAATGGCGGCCACCACGAGAAGCTTTTTCGAGCAAATGACAAATCGGGTTACCTACTTTTTGTTTAATAAATCTGTGCATCTATCATTTTTTTTTTTAAGAGTCTTGGCGTGGAAACAAGTCCTTCAGCCGAAATCACTTCACAGTTAGTTTTTCCTCGCAGAATAATTGCTCAGCATAAAAAAATGATTATAGCTAACTGCTCGAATTACAGGAAATCTTATGATCCTACTCGAAAAACTGTAACATGGTAGCTGTGACAGATGCAATGCATGTACACATGTGTTTTTCTGTTTCCAAATATCGAACATCGTGAAAAAAGTTTTGACTCGCACTTGGCCGGTTTTAATTTCTGTCAAGTGGATTGTCAGATCACAACTCGATGAACCTTGATATCTGAGATTTTAACCGCTTAATTAGCAAGAATTCAGTTAAAATGCAGATGTCTAATCCAGAACAAGTACTTATAATTCCGGTCCCTAATCCATTAAAGTCCGCGGTTTCTTTGCAGTCTAATTAAAACTCCGAGTTTGCCCATAATGCCAAAATTAGGGTTTCGTCAGCCCATTATTATTTACCGTAATAGGTCAGACAAGCTATTTTTGAAGTGAGAACTTCTTTAGTTGTGCACTTTTTGGGATGGGTAAAAAAATCGACAGATCGACACGGTCGTATTTTTGAACCGTTCGAATCGAACACTGAAAAGGATTTTTCGAGCTGTTCAACGACACTGAGCTGATCTCTGAATTACTCCAGTCAACCAGGTAATTTTTGTATTAAGAACCCCGAAATATTCCCCCGTCGCTGAGCCACAAAAATACTTACACATTATCATCATCATCATCAACAGCCACAACAGTCCACTGCTGGACATGGGCCTCCCCAAAATTGGGGGTATATGCCATACTCACCACGCTTGGCAGGCGGGTTGGTAAGCGCAGTAGAAGTTTTCTATTTACAGGGAACGCTACTGCCCATTCCCTGGATTTATCCCTTAGTCGCCTTTTACGACACCCGCAGGAAGTTATAACCCGGCACCACACACTATAAAAATGTAATTAGTAATCGAAAAATGTAAGAAATGTACTTTTGGATTATCGCGAATTCAATCTACATCTACATAATCAGCGCCGGAGGAATCTTTCGGATAAAATTTCCTCGTTTATTTGACTAAAAGGTGGTGTTGTAGGTCGATATCCGTATCACCATAGAGGCCCTTCCCCCGGTATGACATTAATGGCCCTTCGAAGATTGAAGAAGACCGTACTTAGGGCGGTGTTAAGTACGGAACCACTGTATCTCGCCCCCTTAAAGGTCTATTCAAAGGTTGTGTAACCTAATCTAGGATTGGGTCTGGTTTCCCTACTGGGTTGCGGAGGTCAGATGGCAGTCGCTCGGTGTAAAAACCAGTACCCTCGTTCAATTCCCTAGATTAGGTAGCCGACCCCGTGAGATACGGGAAAAAGGCTAGGAAGATGATGAGGGTTATTTTGGAGACCTCTTGGAGACAGGGCGAAAACTGAAACAACCTTGAAAATACTTTTCAGGCAAACATTTCCTTTTCCCTTACAAAACTGTCGATCAGTTGATTATATCACCTTAGGAAAGGAATTTAACGTTTCGATCATCCAATCCAACAACTTATCCGTTTATAGACCTTTGAATAGACCTTTAAGGGGGCGAGATACAGTGGTTCCGTACTTAACACCGCCCTAAGTACGGTCTTCTTCAATCTTCGAAGGGCCATTAATGTCATACCGGGGGAAGGGCCTCTATGGTGATACGGATATCGACCTACAACACCACCTTTTAGTCAAATAAACGAGGAAATTTTATCCGAAAGATTCCTCCGGCGCTGATTATGTAGATGTAGATTGAATTCGCGATAATCCAAAAGTACATTTCTTACATTTTTCGATTACTAATTACATTTTTATAGTGTGTGGTGCCGGGTTATAACTTCCTGCGGGTGTCGTAAAAGGCGACTAAGGGATAAATCCAGGGAATGGGCAGTAGCGTTCCCTGTAAATAGAAAACTTCTACTGCGCTTACCAACCCGCCTGCCAAGCGTGGTGAGTATGGCATATACCCCCAATTTTGGGGAGGCCCATGTCCAGCAGTGGACTGTTGTGGCTGTTGATGATGATGATGATAATGTGTAAGTATTTTTGTGGCTCAGCGACGGGGGAATATTTCGGGGTTCTTAATACAAAAATTACCTGGTTGACTGGAGTAATTCAGAGATCAGCTCAGTGTCGTTGAACAGCTCGAAAAATCCTTTTCAGTGTTCGATTCGAACGGTTCAAAAATACGACCGTGTCGATCTGTCGATTTTTTTACCCATCCCAAAAAGTGCACAACTAAAGAAGTTCTCACTTCAAAAATAGCTTGTCTGACCTATTACGGTAAATAATAATGGGCTGACGAAACCCTAATTTTGGCATTATGGGCAAACTCGGAGTTTTAATTAGACTGCAAAGAAACCGCGGACTTTAATGGATTAGGGACCGGAATTATAAGTACTTGTTCTGGATTAGACATCTGCATTTTAACTGAATTCTTGCTAATTAAGCGGTTAAAATCTCAGATATCAAGGTTCATCGAGTTGTGATCTGACAATCCACTTGACAGAAATTAAAACCGGCCAAGTGCGAGTCAAAACTTTTTTCACGATGTTCGATATTTGGAAACAGAAAAACACATGTGTACATGCATTGCATCTGTCACAGCTACCATGTTACAGTTTTTCGAGTAGGATCATAAGATTTCCTGTAATTCGAGCAGTTAGCTATAATCATTTTTTTATGCTGAGCAATTATTCTGCGAGGAAAAACTAACTGTGAAGTGATTTCGGCTGAAGGACTTGTTTCCACGCCAAGACTCTTAAAAAAAAAAATGATAGATGCACAGATTTATTAAACAAAAAGTAGGTAACCCGATTTGTCATTTGCTCGAAAAAGCTTCTCGTGGTGGCCGCCATTTTCAAGCTTTATTCCTTTCCCTTGAAAATACATATTTTATACCTACAATTCATATTTGAATAGGATTTATTTATTCCTTTGAATCGAGTTTTAAATCGCTCTTTTCTTTTTCCGACGTCTTTGCAACAACACAGGATTTTACATGGTTGAAAGGGTCTGGGGGCGATAGAAGGAGCATAGAATATTCCAGATTATCTTCCCGGGCTTACTGTAGAAGGGAATTCAGTAGAGTTCTCTCTCTCCGTCAAATTTATATAGTTTTAAACCATTTCTGTTTCTTTTTTGCTCTTGACTCCAGTCTAGGTCGGGGTTGAGAGACGGATTCGACGATGGAGCGAGCTCACCCAGAAGACGCCTGTTCTAAAAGTATTTGGAAACACAGACGCAATCCGCCAATACGCCGTTCGGAAAATGACCGGTTGGGACAATGGTTGGGATTCAATTTTTTATACCGAATCGACACCAGTGTATTGCAATGTAGACTGGCAACCCTATATCAATAGTTCGTTCTTCTCCTGTGAAACCTTCGTCTCTCTTCCTCTATTTATTTCTACTGTATGCCCGGGTAGAGAAGGAACTGGAAAATTTTATGTTTTGCTATCACTCCCCAGTCAGTATATGGAAATCAGTATGGAAATATATAAATCTATAATCTATAATCAGTCAAGAAAATATATAATCAGTCAGTATGGAAAACCAGCTGAGATTTTTTTAGGGCTGCAGTGTATTGTTTCGGTGATGGGCTGACAACCTGTCACTGAGCAATTATTAACAGCTCCCCCTGAAATAAAACTTTTCAGGCGTGGCGGAACGACCTTTTTTTAGTCACTGACGCTCTGTCTACCTCATAAACATAAAAGGAGTGATTGTAGGTCTAGTACGCTAGTTTTCCTCGCTGATGAATCGAATCCGGGAAACGTTATAATTATAACTATTTCCGGGCTTTTTCAACCGAACGTCAAAAGAATATTAAAGAGCAGCTCTTTTTCAGAAATTGTTTATCCGCGATATATATTTCATACATCAATTTCCTGGTGCAGCCAGTCCTCGGAGCTCGTACATCACACGGTTCGACATGTGAACAAAATATCGTTCCAACTAGGCGAGTTGGCAGGCCCGCCTTCCCCAGATATAACAGCCTATTGTGCAACGAAATACATACAAACACACATTAAGTCACGATTTTATCCCTTACGGGTTAGATAGAGCGTTAAAAGTCTAGTAAAAGAAACCTTCACGCACATTACCTTAGTGTGCAAATGTCTACTTCGATCACAATTATATAGGAAAGCCATTTTTTTTTTCATTTCCTGAAAGAATTTCTTCGTGAAAGTTGTTCAGTTTCGTTTACTGGAGCTACGCCTTCCAGATTGCGGGAACCTATCCGTTACACTCTGTATACAGGGTGTAAGAGACAGCTTCCCGCAAACTGATAGAGGATGCTCAGTCAACGAAACTGAACAACTTTATCCAGGAAATTCTTTTAAGGAATTTTATTTTTACTTTTTTAGCTTTTTCATACAAATTGTCTGATCGGGGTGGTCATTTTGTATGGGAAAGTCAAAACTTTTTGGATTTCCTGAAAAAAAAACTGGGGTAGCGTTCAGTTGCACCTATCCGTTACACTATTTATTTACATTGCCCTTGATTTCAAAGCCAAAGCTTTGATATTCGTGTGTGGACGCACTTTTGATATATATTTCGTATTTCGATGCATATTCATGACGTTGCGACAATCAAAGGCCTTTTTACGTTTTGGCCTGCGCTATAGTTCCGAGCATACGGACGTGAAGTTTGACAAACTTAACTTTATAATTATAAGTAATGCGGTGTTTTCAAGAGTAAATTTTTGCCGAATGGGCGTTTTTCCACTAGACGGCACGTTTACGGCAACGATATACGATATCCGGTATCATGGAAGAGATAATGATATGAAAATCAATGAAAATGCCTTTCCATTCCAGCAGGGCAACGTCACGGCAACGGCACGGCATTGATTCCCACCGGTAGTCCCACTGATTTGGGAAGTCGCTGCGCTCCCAACGCCTTTTACTTTTCTGTTAGTGTAGCATTGTCAGCGTGTTGAACGGAACGGAATCTTCGGTGCCGAACATTGCGCAGGCGCGTTGATGTCCGGGACACAGTCGTGACTTTATGTATGTATGAAACAAATTGCGCTATTTGTTCGCTATTTAACATTTAATTTAGCTGGAAATGTTCACCATCCTTATGTGCTGTGTGTGATACTTCAGTGCGGCACTGTGGCACGCAAAAAACAAGACAAATTGCGCTATTTGTCCACGATTGTACTCCGATACTGTCCCCCGGTTAGCCGAAATGAACAATACATCGCGTCGCGTCGTGAAAAACCCTAACAAAACAAAAAAAAACTCACCGGCAATTTATATTAACAGCTTAATCGTCACTAGTTTTGTTTTACATACATACATACATATTAATCACGCCTGTATCCCTAATGGGGTAGGCAGAGCGTCAAAGACCCTAACAAAGGCCATTCCGTCTGACAAGTTTTAAGGGGTTGTATAAGATAGATCTGTATATTGCTGTAGTGACAGGTTGTCAGCCCATCGCCTAAAATGACAATATACTGAAACCCTCGAATCCCTTAGCTGGTTTTTACAGCATGCCCGGGAGGAGATGCAGCTGGCACATTCTACGTTTTTCTATCACTCCCAGTCCAGCATGGAAGTTATGTTTTGGTGGAAAATATGAGACTGTCAGGGCAGAATAGGTATTCATAAGTATTCCTATGGTAACTTTCCTTTCGGGGTAGGCAGATCGTCTCGTCTCATAAAAGAGCATTTTCGCCACGTCCGACAAGTTTCGAGGGTTATTATTAGAAATACCCCAGACCTCATACTAATTACATTTTTGTTCAGAAATATGTTAATCAGAATCGACACCATTTTCATGCTGTGGGGTTGTAATTGGCTATCGATTCATGGAGAGCATGACTTAACTAAATTTTGACCAAAATTGTTGCCGTCCCTTTCTGTTCGTCAAGATTTTGTGATTTTGTGCGCATACGAATTGCCCCCATTGTTATACACTTAAATACGCACATCAATAATTCCTGATACTCGAGTTATGGATAACAGCACACGGAACTATTCTACACGCCTCAATGTCTTGAGGTTGAGGGTTTAGGTGATGAGCGAAAATATTGGTGTAAGGGACAGCTTCCCGCAAACTAGTAGACGTTGCTCAGTCAACGAATCTGAACAATTTTCACACGGAAATTTCTTCAGGAAATGAAAAACAAAATTTACTTCCTCTACAAAATTGCCTGATTTAAGTGTTCATTTTGTATGGAATGTGTTTTGAAAGTTGTTCAGTTTTAATGGGCGCTTTTCCACTAGACGTCACGTCAACGGCAACGGCGACGGCACGGCGACGATCACGTGACAATATCTATGGGAATCGATGACATGCCGTGACGGTGCCGTGCCGGCAAGTGGAAAAGCGTGTCATATAATTTCATTGATTTTCATACAATATTATCTCACCTACGATATCGTCGACGGTACCGTGCCGTCGCCGTTGCCGTTGACGTGCCGTCTAGTGGAAAAGCGCCCATTGACTGAGCCGCCCCTATATAAGTTTGCGGGAAGCTGTCCCTCACACCCGGTAATAGAGTTGTCTGGTTTCTGGGATGTTTTGGATACGAATCAGTCATAAAAGTAAGTTTACGACCTCCTCGCCCCATCACTGATAGGAAAAACGTTTTGCACACACAAAAACCATTACGTAGCGTAGATGATAGGGAAAATCATACGAGTCATAAGAATGTCTAGTCAAAAGTTTCTTTACTTAAGATTGAATTTCCTATAATTTCTGAACTGTATTGTACTTTCCATGCTAGACTAGAAGCAATAGAAAAAAACATAAAATAATACACTTCACAAACTTCGAATCATTTTGCTGGCTTCTACAGCATGCCCGGGAAAAGAAGCAGCTGGCAAATTCTATGTTCTTCTATCGCCAGTTCTGCATATATAGAATCATCTCGCTATTAACTTGTACTGCTTTGAATATGATTTCGATTTACGATAATAGCTGTCGTCATAATCGGAAGGACGTCATCACTCAGCGGTGATGGCTTTGTGGCTAACACACTGTATTATTCACTTGAGTCGGTATACCGGGTGTAAGGGGAACTGATAGGGGTTGCTCAGTCAATGAATTAAACAATTTTCACGAAGAAATTATTTCAGGAAAAGTAAAAGAAATTGCCCCGAATTGGTGAAAACACTGAGAACACGACAACTAAATCTTAACATAAAAATTCGTCTTCGTTCGTTCAGTTTCGTTGACTGCGCAACCCCTATCAGTTGTCGGCACGCTGTCCCTTACACCCCGTATTCTAACCCTATAGCCCTATAGCAACAACTAGGAAAAAAAAGAGACAAAAAGTCCCCCCCATCATAATTTTCCCCTGGAGGGGGGCGTGACATTGTTTTGTTTAGCAGTTACCGTTTTTAAAACGTCATTAACAGAAAGCCGGGGGTTTTCATAATTATAGTACAGGAGCCGGCATATTATAAACCATTACGTTTTAGTGTGAATTTTAGATAACAAACTTTCCATCAATACGTCAACAAAATCACATAAAATTCGCACTAAAACTCTTGAATGTAAGATTGAATTTTCGATACACACAATGCTATTTTTTGGTAATAATTCGTAGTTTCAAAAATAAATAAGTCTTTACCTGTCATTTTCTATCATCAGAGAACAGAAAGGAACGGCAATAATTTTAGTGAAGATTTAGTTAAGTCGTGCTCTCAACGAATCGATAGCTTTGTCAAATAAATTGCTTTACTAAGTTTTCTACTTTTGTAAATTTCCATATTATTTTACTGTATTCTTGAAATCGGTCTTAGTGTTTTTGAGTTAATTGTGAAATCATAAATAAATAATAGATAATCATAAATAAAGTCAATTACAATTCGCGTAAAAATGTCAAAGGATTTAGATGACTCATTTGTAAATAGATACCTGTTTGATTAAAAAAGTAGCTCTACCATTTCCTATCACATGCATATAGGTAACGACTCAAATGGGGATAAAAACGCAAAGCTAATTGCAGATGGCGCCACTGTTGAGTGTTCCAAAAGAGACCAATGAGAAGACACAAAACTGACATTGATATTGATATTGACAGATTACTGACCAATCACAGGAAAAAGGAACACTCAACAGTGGCGCCATTTAGCTCTCAGTTTTTAACCCTATTGAGGACACAAACTACCAATAGATTCCTGAAAATTTCCTTACTTGATACGATTCCCTTACCATTCAGTAATGGTAATGAATGACAGAAAAAATATATTTCTTAGTTTATTTATTTTTTAAATGGGATTGCTTTAATTTTTTAAGTTTATTTTTATGGGCAATAAAGATAAACGTATCTTACCATTTAGCTCCTGTACTAACTACCATTTACCGATCTCCAGTATCCACCCTATTCGTGTGCGTAAAATATGATAGCCAATTAATTACCAAAAATATTCTTTGTTTTGAATTTTGGGCTTCGTTGAAATTTGTAGAAATTACAAGGGCAGAAATATTTTTATAGGAGATTAAAAATGTTGATTAATTCTATTGAAATTTTTAATATTTTCCTTCCTCCGAACTTTGAATTTAATACTACCTGTATCGAATTTTTATTTTATTTTCAAATGTGAAAAAGAACTGTCAAAAATCAATTTGACACTCGCTCCGATTATGTAAGCACGAAATATATTTTTTTGGAATATTTTATGGCTTGGATGCAAGTCCTTTAAGCCAAGTCTTAATTTTGGTCACTACTTAACTCTACATCTGTAATTTTCTGTCATCGTGAGCGTAAAGGAATAGGGACCGTAGTTTAGACGGACTTATTATAATCCTGACAATTCAATTCAATATTTAAAAATATAAGTAGGTAGGTACATTTTTAGAAGGGTACAGACGACTGCAGCTGTCGACACGTTGTCAGCAGCCATCGACAAGTAGTCTGTCTGTCTGTCGACAGGTGGTGACGCCTGCAGTCGATATGTGGTAACGGCTGCAGTGGACAGGTGGTGACGGCTGCAGTCGTACTCGTACCTGCAGTTGGCAAGTGCCTGTATGAAGCCTAAACTCTCCTGTAATTTGCGCAGGGGAAAACAAATAAAGAATTACACAAAGCGCTCTCTTTCAAGTTCATGTACAAAGTTTGCAAATTAATCAACTTTAAAAAATTAAATTACCGACGACATACGTTTATTTCAACTGGGGTAATTATTTCTTCAAATAATATCCAATTTTCCGAACTGACTCAAGAGTTTCCCATTCTACGGATTGTTCAGAGTTGTCTGAAACTTTGAAGTTTGATAATTGCCTTTATGTGTACTTATCATCAGCGGAAGTCAGAAGTAAAATTATTTCGCCGCGTAAAATGTTTTTGAGTTGTAATTCGGATTCTGTAGAGACGAGTTGTCAGTCTATTGTTTCATTGCAGAATGCAACCGCAGCAGAAAGATTTTGTTATAAAATCTAAAATTAAACTTATGTATTACATTACACTGATGTAATGATAATGACCTTAAATATTAAAAACATTCAAGTGTAAGCGTGTGTACACCAATCTACTTTAAAGTGTTCTATTAATAATGCCAATGATTGAACAGTTGTAGACAATTCGCAACAAGGACAAGGGTTCTTTAAACAAATTGTTTACACCCACCCACTAGCTAAACAATTTAAATTGTTGACTATCCAAAGACATTGGTGCCGATTCGATAAAAACACGACGTGACTACGTCTGCTAAAACATAAAACACCGAACACGCAATCTAACTGATTATTCAGTAACGACAGAAACAGAAAGCAGTAGTATATAGATGAACATATTTTGATCCTATAGGTTTGAGAATCTATGGCTAGGTTAGACGTGATGTAAGTTAGTAGGTATCGACGTTATAAAAGAAAGGATCAAATAAGTTCGTCTAGACTGCCGCCCCTTTCTGCTCTCTCATACATGATAGAAAATAACAGGTATGGTCTTATTTTAGTTAGGTTGTGCACGTGTACGAATGGGGGTTTTAAATTTGCTCGTTGCGGAGAATATTTTCAGTTTCGAACTAGATGGCGTTAGCTGCGGCTAAAATTTTGACAGGTCGTACAACGCTGTTTTTGGCGTTTTCGTTTCACGCAATGTTTGACAAATTTTAAAGTGTAAAATTTATAGTTTAGAAGGCTTTCTTAGTGCTGCTTTATTGAAAAATTAACTACAGATAAGCAAAATACAGCTTTCGGATATGTAAAAAGATTGATTTGACAAAATTATATAGTCAATAGACTTTTCCGTGCAAAGAAACGTTTTTTAGCCAGTTTCAGCGCCCTCTGCAGGAACTCACAAGAATCGTGCTTAAAACTCCCATTGAGGACATTATTGTATCAAGCGCCTCAATCTGAGTGATGCAAGAATCTCAGTAGGTCAGGATATGGTCAGGATGTGTGGGACGTGGACTTGTGTATCCTGTGATCATGGAAAAGATGTGTCAGTGAGAAAGAATGCGTGCTCACTGGGTGATTGTAAGGTAATTGTACACAGCAAGATTTTTTCGGACACAGATTTTCACTCATGATGATTTATGATCATGATCGTAGGCTCGTCCTTATAAAGCTATCTCAAGATTGATAGCTAGAATAATATTAATAAAGTATGAATTTGACAGGGCACCCAGACCAAACTTTAGGCTGTGATCCTACCCATGAAACTGAACCATTTTCCCAAGGAACATACGTAGGTCGAAATAATTGGCTACTTTCCAACTAGTCAAATCAGCAACTTTTTATGAAATGTCAAAAACGCTTTTTTGTATGAAAATTGTGAGTTATGACGTCACATTTTAGTAAATATTGACTACTCAAATCAATAACTTATATACTTTTAACTCGATTGTTAAAATCGAAATGTGCATTTGTTTTTTAAATTATGTATGAAATCCACAATATTTTTAGCCATCAGTTTTAAGTATAAACGTTTTGAATTTTTTAAGCTACCCAGTCAAGTACCCAATTATGAACATCATGCGAGGCTCGAGTGATTTAACACCCAGTATTTCCCACCATTTCTTGAAGGAGAGTACTGAAAGAATGTACACGTAATTCATAGTAAGTATATAAAAATATATTGTTTTACAAAAACGAAGCGAGATAATGTGCATTTACAGTCCTAGCTAAAAATACATTTTGAATATAATTAATTATCTGAACACTCACATTTACACAAACACCAATGAAAATTTAGGTAGGTAAGTATATCTACAAACTCACTGGTCGCTTTTCTTGCTATACATAATTAAAAGCAATAAAAGGTCATTTTAAATTAAGTGCTAAAAAGCTTTCCTTTGTAACTATTTTTCGATATATGGAAAAAATTGCGTGCCAGCTGGTCTAGTCATTATGCTCCGAGCGAGCACCAATTTTTCATATTTGGATTGGAGATGAAAAGTTGTTGAACTTATTTAACGACCAGGGGGTCTATTCAGCTCTGGCGCGTCGAGCGCCTTATCTTGACTTTGACAGAACTTTGTATGGAAGACGTCATCACTCGACGCTGTCAAATTTTTCGCTTTGTTTGTAAACAAACAGATGTCAAGTTGCGTATGATAAGGTACGACCACGCTTTAAATTCGCGTGGTGAAAAAAGGAACTTACGCTGCCACCTTTAGATTTGACATTGATTTGATAGTTCTCCTTGTACTGCTGCGCCTCCGCCCACGTTCATTGAGAACCGTATCAAACTGTGATTTTTTGTTCCTTTCTACAATTTATTTTTTATTAAATTCGTTTTTTGTCTATGATATCGGTAATTTGGTGATAATTTGACAACCCAAAATTGTATTATTTACCTTTATTTTCGACAAGCATTCGACAACGAGCCAGGCGACAATTAGGTGCCTTTGCAAAGGCGAATGGGTCAAAATTATGTATTAGAAGTATTATTATTACTTTATTTCTTCTATCATATATCATCTATAGGTTATCATTGATATTATGGGTAAAATGCACCACTTTACACAAAGTGGTTTAGACGCTACGCCCACTTGCAAAATTCTCTAGCCTTTACACGAAATTAGGTGCCGTCGCAAAGGCGAATGGGTCAAAATTATGTATTAAAAGTATTATTATTACTTTATTTCTTCTATTATATATCATCTATAGGTTATCATTGATATTATGGGTAAAATGCACTACTTTACACAAAGTGGTTTACACGCTACGCCCACTTGCAAAATTCTCTAGCTTTTACACGAAATTAGGTGCCGTCGCAAAGGCGAATGGGTCATAATTATGAATTAAAAGTATTATTATTTCTATATTTTTCCTATAATATATGATCTATAGGTTATCATTGATATTATGGGAAAAATACACCATTTAACACAAAGTGGTTTAGACGCTACGCCCACTTGCAAAATGGTCTAGCTTTTACACAACTACTTAATAGGCACATTATGTATGATTAATAACATAATGAAAAACACCACCCTCCCAACTAGAATTAGGCGCCAAATATCATCAAACAAATATTTTTTATTTTATTTTATTTTTTAATATGAGCCACTATAAGTCCATTTCAGGACATGGGCCTCTCTTGTTGGAGGATAATTGCCTTTCTCGCGACGCTTGGCAGGTGAGTTGCTGCTGTCCAGATCCATTTTATAAATTTAATTGTCGGCCTTTACGGCATCCGCGGGAAGAGATGGAGAGATGCTATTCTAATCTGGTATTTGACGCAAAATTACTTGCTGTACCCCGATCCACCGTCAACTCTTCTGTCATCACTGGTCTGTCTAATGGTCAGAGTCTGAACCTTTTGCCCCTGATCAAGAAATCGCAGAAAGCTGCCAGCGTGCTGGGCACCATGCCACAGCAGGACGCTCTGGAGGCCATTTATTACCTTTAATTAGTTTTAATTAAGTCATTTTTGTAAATATCCCATGTTGTAAATAACACATTTTTGAACGTTAAAAAAAAAGTTGTGATTTATCATTATCATGTAAGGCTGACCCTTGAGTACTTAGTTAAGACAATACAGGCTGAATCACCTAACAGCTGCCAAAAAAGATAAATCTGTGCTTCGGAGGGCACGGTAATCCGTCGGTTTGGTCTCGTTTGCTAACACGAAATTATGTGAATGTAATAAAATTAAATTACTGCTTTTTAAATATAATTTATTACACCGAGATTCATCGGATTTTATAGATTTTCTATTTTATTACGAAACTGAACAACTTTAAAACATATTTGGATACAAATGATGTCAGGGGTTCTAAGTTTTGGGGTACTGACCTATTTTTTGCATATTTGGACCTATGTATGTTCTCTGGGGAAAGTTGTTCAGTTTCATGAGTAGCTACGTTGAGTTGATTCACATCACATCCTCAAATATGGTCAGCCAATCATTGTTTGAGTGAATTATTTATGTTAATCACACTAACCAGTGGTAAATTATGTATTAGTGTCCAGGTGAAACTAAATCAACGTTATGGATTTAATGATAATAAAATAAAACTGAAAATATTTTGATCATTTATTGCAAGAAAAATATAATTTTCACTCGCACGCACTACAATTAAGCTGTAAGTACACGTACGTACACTTAACTACCTATCACAATTATTCTCTCCGAGGCCGTGCTCAATGTGCAAATCTGCTCTAAATATAATAGTTACAGATATTTGGTTCCACTTAGATTTTTGGGCCGATTTGGGGACGTCGATAAAAAGGATCATGCAAGGGTCGGAGTACTAGTTTGCTTTGATCAGCAGAGACTCCTGCTTCCTAAAATGGGCCGGGAGTCTGTGCCCTAAAATAAACTACCGCTGATTATTATGCGGTGGGATGAGTTTCATGGAAATGTTCGCACATCGAAATTGTCTGTATGTTGGATTTCTCTTTTTCTTCTTCTTAGTCTTTTACTCTTGGCAGAGTGGTCGTGGCCGGGAATTGGCAGGATTCTGTGTAGCGTGTCTAACGATGCATTGGCATCTAGTCCTATTACTGGCTTCGTGCGAACATTCGGTAATGGTATTCTTGATCACAGATTTTATCTGATCCGTCCATCTAGTTGGTGAGCGGCTGCGAGGCATTTTCCCCTCCACTTTTCCCTGCACCACCAGCAGTTCTATGGGGAGTTCTCGTTGCGCGTTATGTGACTGAAGAATTTTGGGATTCGTTGGTAAACTGTGTAAATTCTACAGTGTAGAAGACAGTTGATTTCTAGATGTTTATTTCTAAATAATATACAGAAAATCTAATTTTTTAACTTGACTGACTGACTGACAATTAAGCTGACACTATAGACTAGCATAAAATGACAGGAGGTTCCGGAGGTCACATGGTTCTAAAGGTTTTAAAATAAGGGTTTATGTGCAAATAAATATGCAATCAATCATTATCAATCTGTCTTGGAGCTTTTGGGTAAAAAATCAAAATACATATAGTTCGAGCCCCGGAGCTTCCAGTATTATGGAGTAGAGTGCGTGAGATATATGTTGAACCATTTCTACAAAAAAAATGTTCAGAGTGCTTATGCTTAGGCAGAAAACATAGTAAAAGTTCCAATATGTAGGAGGCTGGAAGACCAGGCGGGGGGCCCAAATCTAAAATCTTACTGAATGATTAACGAACTCATCAACGCAGATCCTAAAGCTAGAATCATGAAACGAATATGCCAAGTTAGACGAAAACGACACCCACCGACTGACACATATAGGGATTGTCAAAATAGAACTGGTACTTCCCGTTAACCTATAAAGCTAAAAATTTGCAAGTGAATCAGGTTTTGTATGCAGATAAAGGAAACATTATTAAAACTTGAATAATCGAAGGTTCGGAGTACCTGGTAAGGTGAGTTAGCCTAAGAGCCCAGCTAAACAATAAAAGACACGAAAAATTAATCATGTAACTAGCACTGTGCCAAATATTTTGCTTTTAACATAAAGTGCAGTTTTATGTTAAAAACTATTCAGCGCGAGAATCGCACGGCATGCCGGCGGCGATAATGCTGGCGGCATGACCGGCGACAATATGCTGGCGGCACAGTGTGTTAGAGTAAAGGCCTTACGATGCAACGTTTTCTAGTTAGGTACCTACCAGGAATTAAAGATTTTTGTCTTCGCTGGTAACTCGGGAAAAGCACGTAAAGCTTGTTTTTCTTTCCATGCTGGACCGAGAGTAAAGTTTGCATACTAAAAAAATAATGCGCTAGCTGCATCGCCTCCCGGGCAGGCTATAAAAGCATGCAAGGGCTGAAGTATAATATTGTAATTTAGGCGATGGGCTGAGAATATAGAAGACGGACAAGGAGAGCCGACCCCAGATAATGGGAATAAAGAAGCTGACAACATGTCATTGTAATATACAGATTTATCTTAAACAAACCTCAAACATACGTAGAGGAACGAGAAACGACCTTTGTTTGGGTCGTTAACTCTCTGTCTACCCCATTAGAGATACAGACGTGATAGTATGTATGTATTATCTTACCTATTCACTTACTACTTTTCAAGGCTTATGATCGAAAACTTGGCATTTTTTTACGTCCAATTATTTTCAGAGTAAACATCAATCAATCAATCTCATTAAACCTTAGCATTAAACATTATCAATCGGAAGTAGGTTTATTTATAAGTCTATAGTAGTCTATGATCGCTTATCTTGCTTCACTTTCACACTGTATTTGACGGGACCCATCAAGCTTATGACGAACGGCGTTCGACTCGACGGGGCGAGGCGAGCGTTTTCGAGTAGAATAGACGCCCAGAACACCTTTAGAATGAACCTATTAAAACACAAGCATTCATAAACTTTATATCTATTTTTTTATAACATAGTGGTCTTGCTTAAACTTTTATTACAGGGGATAGGGGTTCTTCAATCAGAAAACGAAACTGATCAAATTTCATGAAGTGATTCTTTCAGGAAATGAAAAAATAGGTTCCGCATACATAATTGTCTAATCGAGTGTGGTAATTTTGTGGAGAAACCATTGGGAAGTCCAAGTTTTTTTATTACAAACTAGAAGAATTTCTCCGCGAAAATTGACCAGTTTTTTTGACTGGGCAGTTTGCAGGAAGCTTCCCACCTTATAAGTTATGTTTGTATTTAAGTCATTTCTAGGCCATGATATGAAATTATCTACTCTAGTATAAGTATTTTATTAGTATTACTGGCCAGGCCTGTAAATTGGTTAGGATGGGCACAAGTATAACACATTATTAACACTTAGTAGTGTTTGTCATTGGATCTAATCTATATAAACCTTTTCCGGAAGTTATCATAATATTATTACGACTATCGAATGTGACTGCTCCTATTTCTGGTATATCTGCTATTTTTACTATCCTAGAATCTTCAAACACTTTGTCTATTACAATCTTATAAATACCGTCTATCCACCAAGCGTATGTATTCCTCTCACCATAGTCCGTAGTTATACCTCTGAAAAACGCCTTTTTAGATAAATACACGGTTTCACCCGGACTATCCATTCTTTTAGACACATACAAACCAGTGTTATTTAAGAATATGACATGATTGTTGAAGTCTATAACAAAGTTCTTTATATTCTTAAAATCTTCATGCGGGTTGAATTTTTCTGCAATCTTTTCAACCAGCAATTTCTCATCTGTGCGAACAAAGTAGAGATGCCTCTTAAAAAATATATTCTGAATGGAATCTCCTTTAGAACTGAAAAGTGCAGGAGTACTACCATTGTTTGACATGTAAATACCATCACTACCACCTAGATAAATTACTTTCTTATCTTCATCAAAATCGAACGTTCTCAAATTAGTGACAGTGGGTCCACTAAGAGTTCCTTGAGTGTCCCGTGCGTTTAAATTGACGTAGCCAACTTTGTAATACTCTGGATCATCGATGTTCGGTTCGAATGCGTAGAAGAGCACATTGTGAAGTATCCCCAGTTTGGTGATGACGACGGTTTCTCTGAATGGTGCTTGGAAGTCGAGGATGTGAGTGATGTTGTGGCAGAGTCCCTCCACTTGAACACAGGTCGTGCATTTGACATCAGTTTTGTTTGCTGCTGCGAACGTGACGCAGAGGAGTAATAACACCAACATTGCGTGTCCTGAAATGAGGACACAAAATATACATTTATTCACGCCTTACGAGTTAGGCAGTAGCGCGTCAACGACCAACGGCTTGAGGGTAATTTTACCAAGAACTAACAGTATTTTGCTAATAATAGTGATAGGATGCCCTTCGCCTTTTTTTTCAACACATAGGTACGTTAAATAACACAATCTTTTCCTCACGTTCCCGAACATTACCCTCTATTATGCCAGCTTCCCAGTCTGGACGGACAAGTCAGTAAAGGTCGCAGAATAGTTACATCGGGTGTAAGGGACAGCTTCCCGCAAACTGATAGGAGTTGAAAGAAACTGAGCAATTTTCACCAAGAATTTCCTGGTGAAGATTGTTTAGTTTCCCTTCCTGAGCAACCCCTTTCAGTTTGTCAAAAAATGTTCCTTACACCCGGTATGTCGGGTAAAATACCCGTAGCCCGTGCTAATCGATAACTACACGCGGACAAGTCATTATTAATTCACTGTACAGGTGTTTGACCCTTTTTATACCGGGTGTAAAGAATAGCGCATATACCGCAAACCACAGAAAAGTAAAAGCTAAGCAACTCCTCAAATCAGTGCCAAAAACTGCTCAGTCAATGAAATTGTACAAATTTCACCACGTTTTTTTTTGAATGGCTTTTAGCGGATCGAGGCGAGGTGGTATTTTTTTATGGGCAAGTATTTTATTTTTCATTTCCTGAACTAAATTCCTGGTGAAAGTTGTTCAGTTTCGTTGACTGAGCTGAGCAACCCCTATCAGTTTCTGGTACGCTGTCCCTTACACCCGGTATGAAAAGAATCATACATAAAGTTAGTCACCCTTACGGGATAGTATGAATACGAGATAGTATGAGTACGGGATATTACGGGAAATATGATAGTACTTATGAAACATGTAACTTATTTCACTATACAAGCTGTAAAAAAAAGTACCTAAGGCTCGTATTTATAAAGCGATCTCAAGATTGAGAGCAATATTAAGTATGGATTTGACAGTTCGTTTTGTACTAAAATGACATTTCTGATACGAACTCAAACTCGCTGTCACTCTTGAGAGCTGATTATAAATACGGGCCTGTACTGCTTTCCTTTGAACCCCACGTACAAATACAACTGTCCCAAAGCACAAAATATTGGACTGGTTTTTTTTTGCCTTTTCCATACATGATGTTACTATTAAAGTTTCGCTATTAAAATAACAGTTAAATAAATTAATGGACATGACACTAGCACAGGACAGGAACGCACAATAATAAATACAAATATTCGAATCTAGCATTATAGTAAAACAATTTCAAAGTAACAACTATATACAGGGTGTAAAAAACTACCTCTGTGTTCCATTCCACCACATATTCTTCTAAGATTAAAAACACAACTTTCATAGACTTTCATTTTCGATATTAAAAATCCTACCGGCAATTTATTTGTACGATGGCAAAGTTATTTGTTATAATTATCATTAGTTGAACATGTAGTTTAAAGGAACGCAGTTCTTTTTTTTTAAACTTCGTATTATTTAAAAAAAAACACGAACCTTTGATAAATGCCGGTATTACACAAACCACCGGGCGTAATCCGTGCTAGCAACGCACTGTCGTATTGTTTCTTTTCACGCACCACAAGCACTATTTTTTTTGTGATAATGACAATTAGTGTTGCTCCAACTATCGATTCGCGTACGTGGTCCGCATTAGGCACCTACTATCGATAGTTCTATCGATATGTTTAGTTAGGCTCGTATTTATAAAGCGATCTCAAGATTGAGAGCAATATTGAGTGCGGATTTGACAGGTAATTTTGTACTGGAATGACATTTCTAATACGAACTCAAACTCGCTGTCACTCTTGAGAGCTGATTATAAATACGGGCCTTAGACAATTCTATCGATAGTAGGTGCTTAACGCGGATCATGATATAGGCCTATCGACTATACTTAGCAATATAAATACGACATTGGCCGCGGTTAGAGCATTATTGTCAAATTAGAAGTAAATATAGCACTGTAAATGCAAAATAAAAAAACAGAAAAAATAATACCGATTCATTTGGTGATGCTACCGACTATAGGTTGATATTTTTCAATAGTATTGATAGTTTATTGTTATCTGACAGTATGCAAAAAATAATTTTATTACATTTTATATGAGATGTCAGATATCTTCTTAATGGCGGCAAATTAGCTTTGCAAATGACACGTAACTCCATATCGGTAATTTTCTGTCCTAAAAGAAAAAAAAAGTGGTGAAAAATAATTTGTTAAGATTTTGTTATTTTTAAATGTAAAATCTTCTTCATTGGTACTGTTTTTCAAGGTCAACTATCGATAGTCATAGTCATAATCCGACAACACTGTCGCGGTGCTGGCTCCCCTCCCGCGAATACTTTGTGGGTGCGATCATTATTCATTGGTTTTTTTCAATACTTAATTTATTTTACTACGAATTAATCCATACTAATACTACCTACCTACCTATACGGATTGTCCATTAAATTCCGCGCTATAAAAATATCACATAAAGAGAATTTTAAAAAAAACCTGTCTAAAAATCATTTGACCATACAAAATACCACTTCGATCAGATAAATTAGGGACCAATTATTTTTTCATGTTGTATTGTTTCAATAATTTTTATGTGATCCTTTATCGATACTAAAGCCATCCCTTGAGCTATGGCACGCATAAATTAACACCCTGTATAATATACAATCAATACAAGAAGTATTACTTACTTACTTCTATTCGCAAAACTTTCGCTGAAAATGGGACGATGCTAGCCCGATGGTGTAGTGGATAAGGGCCGCTGCCCTCTGTGCAGGATGTCGTCCCACCACGAACCAATGTGTTTTTTGGTTCCCAAAATATGTAGCTTTTACGGTGAAGGAAAACATCGCGAGGAAACCTGCACACATACGAAAAAATTCATAGGTTGTGTGTGAAGTCGACCAATCTGTACTGGGCCATCGTGGTTGTCTAAGGCAAGGCCCTATCGCCCTAAGGTATTCCAGGCTTGGCTGGTGCCCAGAGGTAAGTATATGACCTGATTATGATGACTGGAGCAAACAAAAAAACATTATCAAAGCAAAGAAAATATAAGTTATAGAGTCTGTGCGAAAAGAGAACAGGCATAGAATCGGAGGGCGCACATTTGTATTAATTAGCCCACGGCTGGTTGTTTGGCGTCTTTGACCTGAAACCTCCAAATTTTAATGTAGAAGGTTACTGTTAAAGACTTGGGCATAAATACAAATGCGCGCCCTCAAATTCCATGCCTGTTCTCTTTTCGCACAGACTTTAGTATCCCATTCACGCAAAGCGTAGAGTAGGTGGGAGTAGGCAGGTTAGGTACATCGTTTCCGTTGCCACTGACCACTGCATTTACTCCAGTTACCCGCAGACCCATGACTCCGGAACGCACTGGGATCTGTCTGATACCTTTTGTGCTATGCTAATTACTGTGGTGTATGAAAAACGACCGTGACAACCTGTACACAATCAAAAAGATTTAATGTGCAAATAGTTATATACAGAGATCGTCACATACATAAAGTCATACTTTTATCTTCGATCCCTATTAAATACCCATACTAATATTACAGCTATGCGAAAGTAATGTAACTGTGCCTATCTGTCTGTTTGTTGCTTTATCACACCTTAACTGCTGAACGGATTTTAATGAAATTTTGTGCGGTGATAGATGGTAACCTGGAGACGGGCATATGCTACTTTTTACCTAAGAAAAATATCTTATTCCCACGGGAAAACTCATTTAAAGCGGGTGAGACCGCGGGTGGAAACCTACTCTACCTTATTTTCACATCTCAATAACAGAATTTACAATATTCGCTGTAAAAAACAAGCACTTGAGAAAAAATTCAGACAATTTCATTTAGAAATATTTTGTAAGACCCATTATACAAGAGCGGAGGGAAGGTCACTGTAAAAAATGCAAAAAACTTGAAAAGTAGGTCGCTTTCATCAAAAGAGAGGCTACCCTGAGCCAAGTGGCGCCCTCATCAGTCAAAAAATCATAATCCACTGAAAACACAATCAATCGAAAATCCGGTACGGCGAATTGAAGTTAAAGCAAAGAAGATAATTTAGAACATCATAAACTTGAAATTCATAGTTCCTGGTAGTAACAGAAAGAAAATTTGCGAAAAACGGCCACTTTTAGCACTTTTGCTATCTGTAACTGCTGTAAACACTGAATCATAAGTTTATGATGTTCTAAATTATCTTCTTTGCTTTAACTTCAATTCGCCGTACCGGATTTTCGATTGATTGTGTTTTCAGTGGATTATGATTTTTTGACTGATGAGGGCGCCACTTGGCTCAGGGTAGCCTCTTAAATGGTCGACCAAGGGGATGACACCACTTCTATTTACGCCGAGACTTTTAAATGCACAGCTGACAGCTGTATATCTACCGGTAAACATCTTGTTATATAGGTACGGTTATTTCTTGATAGGCAATCAGGTGATTCAGCCTGGGGAAAACCTCACAGTTGGTGCCGATTCGGTTATAGAAACAACCTTACTAGTGACAGGACAGGACCGATCTACCTACAAAATAAGTTACTAAGAAATCCCCCGTGGGAATCGAATCTACGACCTCCAGATAACTGCCTCCGTAGTCTAGTGGTTTCAGGCGCGGATACAAGATTTGGCTTAGGGGGGGGGCCATTTTGAGAAAATCATATATTTTTGCACAGAAAATAAGGTAAAAAAAAATTTACTCAATTTAGTAATGTGAGAGCCAGGGTTTTAGGGGGGGGGCCATTGCCCCTATGGCCCCCCCCTTGTATCCGCGCCTGAGTGGTTTCAGTCCATGGGCTGTCAATCCGGAGGTCCTGGGTTCGATTCCCAGGGGGGAACACAAAGGTGATATTTGTTAATTTATCAATTTGTGAGATTTTCTTCAGTTATTAAGACATTACGAAAAAGGATTACGTGCACGTCAAGCCGTCGGTCCCGGTCGCTGTCATTGATAGTGGTCGTTACAGAAACCATGTCAGATGGCCTATTTGCTGTGCTATTACGGTTTAAAAACTGCCACCAGGGTTCATCGGGTCGATCGGCTCGAAACCCACACTACAGAAGAAGAAGACGTACGGATCGGGAGCCCATGGTTCAGACCACTGGACCACGGAGGCATTAACGTCAGAACTAATTATTGACAATGACCCCGGGAATGCCAGGCAGGCGGTCAGGCGTCTCTGATGTAGTAGGTATGTTATGTACCTATATCGCGTCTATTCGAGTGAGTTATCGAGTCGACGAACGAACCGATGAACCCTGGTGGCAGAGGTTTTAAACCACCTATTGACAGCTAAATAGGCCTCTGATATGGTGGTCTATCAAAGACCGACCGATGGCTTAAACGAGCCACAGAATCTTTTTTCTTACAGACAACTAGAAAATTAAACCTGCATTGTCCTAACCATACTGGGGGATCGGGAGCCCAAGACCACTGAACCACGGAGGCCCGAACTAATTATTGACAATGACCCCGGGAATGCCAGGCGGTCAGGCGTCCGTGATGTATTGCGTACAGTTAATTAATTTGCGACACGCGTAATAGAACTGTTTTGAAGACACCACGTGATCACGGGACTAGAGTAGGGACATTGATTAATTGAATATGACCTTCCCGTTCCCAACAAGGTGGCTCGGCGATCATGTTAGAGGTTTCAAATCGTAAAGCACGCTTATTTACGATTTTCGTTGGACTGAACAGTAAATAAAATACCGTATCATTACGTGTACGTGTCAAGCAAAAATCACTACTAGGCCGTTAATGGCTATTTTTGTCGTTTGCGAACTTGGGAAAAATAGTACATTACTTTAGAAGCCAAAAATAAAGCAGTTGAGGCCTTCCAATGTAAACGAGACCATACATTGTATTTTGGCTGAGATTAGTACAGTACTTTTCTCTCATTTGCGAGGAAATAATAACAATATACTTAAAAATAAACATTAAATTTGCAATTCCTCCATAATAATTGTAAAATTCAAAATTAGAATGGCGCCTTTGACAGGCACACATTCCATTCATTCGTTCATTTTTTTTTTTTTTTTTAATTTGCGCATTCGGCCTTTTAAAAAATAATATTGTGAACTTAAAAACACCTAATCCATACTAGTGTGTACTTTAAAGACCTCGTGCAGAGGTCGTTAATGGTCATTATTGTCGTTTGGAGAAATTTCTGGCCGCTGCGTACTTGAGGATCGAAAAAAGTGAATGTACCGTTTCTTTTTTTTTTAATAATGAAGCTATTCCCTAGCAAATGGGAGAAAAACGATTTTAACGGCTTGCAGGAATCTTACACTAGAAAATAAAACGCATTATTATTAGCCAGAGTTTAATAAAAAAATGCAAATAATAAAAATATCTCCAAATATTGGGCCTTACACTAGGACATCTGTAGGTTCACGACCAAATACAAATTTATAGCACGCACACAGACATAAGTTTAGATTGTTTCATACTGGTTCACTAAATACAAAATTGTAAACATCTACATACCGGGTGTAAGGGACAGCGTACCAGAAACTGATAGGGGTTGCTCAGTCAACGAAACTGAACAACTTTCACCAGGCAAATTCGTTTAGGGAACGAAGTGGTTGTTTTGAATTTCAAACTTTTTTTATTTCCTGAAAGAATTTCCTGTGAAAGTTGTTCAGTTTCGTTGAATGAGCAACCCCTATCAGTTTATGGTCGCTGTCCCTTACACCCGGTATAAGTTTGACCAATACAGGGTGTAAAATAGTACTGCGTTTTTTTAAATCGAATGTTGGTCAAGTAAAAATTACGTTGACAATTCTGAAAGTAAGTTTTTACAAAAAATCTTGGCTCCTAATGATGAAAGTTACATAAGATTTTAAATATACTATTAATTAATACAAGGTGTAAGGGAGGTTGTACTGAAAACTGAAAGAGATTTCGCAGTCAACGAAATTGAACAACTTTCACAAAGAAATTATTTTTTCATAAAAAAAAATCGTACAAAATGACACTTCCAAGAAGAATTTATTTGCAAAAGTTGTTCAGTTTCGTTGACTAACAAACCTGTCTTATACAACGTGTAACATAAAGGGTATATGCATCGTGAAATGTGTGAATCTACCCATGAAACTGAACAACTTTCCCTAAGAAACATAGGTCGAAATACGAAAAAGAAAAATTGCCCTTCCATACAAAATGCATCAGCTGACTGCACATTTAGTATGGGAAGTAAATTTTTTTTTTTCGTATTTCGACCTATGTTCCTTAGGGAAAGTTGTTCAGTTTCATGGGTAGATTCACACATTTCTCGATGCATATACCCTTTCTGTTACACGTTGTATAGTTGTCAGTACACCGTCCGTTACATTACACCTTGCATTTTAAATGTGGTTTATTAATGTTCAAATGATTAAGTACTTAAATTAGAAAATAACTAATTTTGGAAGAGTTGTTTCGTTTTAAAGGACAATTATTGTCATTTCACAACTTTGGTGTGTGGGTAGTGTAAAGAGGGCCAAACTGGGTAGATATATTGTGCATTTTTATCTTATTTATTACTTCCTATGTATATGATACAGAAATATTGTAAAAAAAAACTAGTTTGTTGACAACTAAAAATACGATTGAATGAGAAACAAAAGTATTGAATTAGAAATTAAAGTCAAGATTATGACCATTAAAATTAGGAAAGTCTTTTCTATTTCTAATTTAAGAAAATAACATTTTTTTTTATATTAAGATGAGTTTAACGGCTATGATAAGATAAAAATATGAGTTTACAATATTTCTGTCTTGTTATTGTGTATATTTTCGAGTGTTTTCTGCAGTAATTGACCAAAGTGTGCATTTAGTATCAGTGTAGTGCAATACATTTTTAATTACATGATAATTATGTGCAACAGTTTACATTACATAATTATACATAACATACAGTTGCCCATCAAATTTTGACTTTAATTCCAGACGTTATAGTGAAGGCTAGTGCGCACTTATGGCCGAACAGTCTGGTGGGTCAAGTTAGCTGGTCACCGTATACATTTTGTACGTTGACCAGTGTAACATTGCACCCTCCCGTGCCCGATTTAAGGCTAAGTAACCGTATCAAAAACTTTCTTATGAAGCCACAGAAACCCGTTTCGAATAATTTAAAATAATCTATTGTCCATTCAGACAATTAAAACTTGAATACTGAAATAAGGAAATACTTTTATTATTTTTACTAAAGTTAAGGTTATTTGATCAATATTTGATTGTCAACTGCAAAAAAATGATTAAACGCTAAAATAACTAAGAAAGATACAATAAAATATACCTTAAAAATTAAATTAATACGTTAGAAAAAACATTTCTAGTTTATGCTTTAAAGTATAACTTTTTGACTAGTGAATAAAAATAATTAAATCTATTCGTAAGTTTAAGTAAATTTAATACCAAAGCGTTCTTCTAAGAAAAAATATCCTATTTTTTTTATAATTATCTAGATCTGTAGAAAATGGAATGTACCTATCTGTTTTATTTAAGAGCCAGCGAATTATCATTGATACAGATGTTTTATTGCACTTGCCATAATTTTGTGTGTAGTGAAACTTAACAACTTCCCACAGACACTATTTAAATAATAAAAAAACGTTGGACCTCCCATACAAATCAGTAGACGCTTTTGTATGGAAGGCCTTATTTCTATTAATAGTAAATATAGTTTTTTTTTTTAGTTTCATGTCCATAGATAAATACGAGTATAATATACTACGTACAAGTAGAACACACCACTAAAACTTATGCACATAATTTTAAATGACTTAACACATTCACGTTTTTCTACAAATCTACATAAATTATCTATAGGATATTATTTCAGCACACATGATCGGTGCGAAAAAGAGAGCATTACAATACAGTTCATTTGTTGAAAGATTAAATAATCCTTCTAGCATTTGCTTATAATTTTCCCGACAATGTTAAAGTATATCAGATATTTAGGTGAAGTAAAATCGATCTTATACATTATTTGCGCTTTAAATACAAAATATCATATCTTTAGTGAAAGGAGCCATTAGATACAAAAAAGTATAACTACGAGATTTGGCACCGCTGTGCTATAATCAAAAATAATACACAGTACAAAATTCATACATGTATTAAAATTTCATAATTTCAAATCTTGAAGTATTATCGTACGAAAAGTACCGATACTTGATAAATAATTGTGGTGCCTTTATCGTTGTAGACACAACTTAACTAATTTTAGTTTAATCCTGTCAAAAAAGTGACGTATATAGTGCTTAAAATAAGACGACATAATAAAATAGAAGAATAGAAATATGTTTATTATAATTAGTAGTATTTTTTTTAAATGGCTTCACATCTCGAATTTGAGACGTATTTTGCCAATGACGACGTATTTGTATATAAATATAACGATGG
Organism: Scrobipalpa atriplicella; assembly: GCA_029255725.1. Classification (NCBI taxonomy): domain Eukaryota; kingdom Metazoa; phylum Arthropoda; class Insecta; order Lepidoptera; family Gelechiidae; genus Scrobipalpa; species Scrobipalpa atriplicella. Next base: position 5,406 of record JARACY010003610.1, on the reverse strand, counting down.
GAGAGTCTATATTGAAAAAACGTGAGTCAAGATATCTTTCTCCTACGAGGAAAAATAAAATAAATCTGAATAAGACGTCATTTTGACAAGATTATAATTTTGCCTCTCTTTTTATTATTATTAAAATTTTAGAAAGTGACAAGAGTAAATTAAAATAAATTGTGACTACTCCCGAATCGGCACCACTATGTCTTTAAACAATCTCAAAAATGAATAACTATTAAATAAATGATCTAATCGTCGCGAAGAAACTCTTTGGCGTTTTGAGCAAATATGTGTTTATGGCATCTAGCAGACTTAGGTCGCGTCATTTTAGAAGGATTTTTTACTAGTTTATGATTTTTATGAATGACTCTCATAGTTAGGTGGTTCCAATATTTAAAAAAAAGATATAGTCCATCAAAAATGTTGATATAACATGATAAAAAAATTACATGATAAAGAAAAGTGACCCGCTTCATTAAAATATTAAAATAAATGTAATTTTTTAAATATTTTTTACATATTCAGAAGGTACTAAATAATCTATTTGTGTTTTATTAGATTGCGCTATCACGGAACCACCTCAACATTTGATAATGACAACTATAGTAATAAAATATTGATTACATTGTCAATTCCCTAATAAGTATGGAGTACCCTATATTTCCTTATCTATAGCATTACAAACCATAATATACGAATAATATCTTTAAAAATACATAAGTACACAAATATTAATAAATAAATGCATTTCATATGGCAAAATATAGGAATGTTACGCTTTAACTTTGGGAATTGGCGCTAATTCAGAACGCACTATTCGTAATTCTAATTCTTAGTAGCGCTGTCACTTTCTTAACTTTGACATAAGAACAGGATAGCAAATAAACACATGACATTGACATTCCTAATTTGACGTAAGACGCTTTAAATAAGAACTGAGGCATGTTCTCTAATTTTACGTAATTTAAGCAGTGTTATGTCAGATTGGGAATGTCAATTTCATGTGCTTATTTGCTATCCTGTTCTTATGTCAAAGTTAAGTGACAGTTAGAATTAGTATTATGTCGCGAGAATAGACGCCATTGAAAAGTGTATTAAAACACAATCTCCTGGTCTATGAGATTATAGCCTAAAAATAATTCTGTTTCAGGATTACAAACAGTGCCAGGTTGTATTTCGATACACAAAAGTCTTCGTTAAGTAATTTAAACGCAGTCATTCACTTTCATTTCAGTCGTAATCAAGACAGTGCTATCAATTCTGGTGGCACCATTCCCTTCTTTATGCTATCTTTTTTTCTCAACTTTGACATAAGAACAAGATGGCAAATAAACACATGACTTTGACTGACATTCCCTAAGCTGACGTAAGATTGCTTATTTGACGTAAAATAAGAGAGCATGCTTTATGCTCACTTCTTAAAAGACCTTCTTTTAACCGTGTCACGTCAGTTAACCTGAGTGACCCGGATAACAAGTAAAATGAGCGAAAATAATCGCGAGTGCTTAAAGAGTTATATAACTAAATATATTTTGTTCTGAGTAGTATAAAAGTGGAATAGAATACATAAAATGAGCATCATGGTGAGCACGTGAGATTGTTGTATTAAAGCGTTGGTTTGGTCGAGTTTTAAAGATCACAACTTATTAGCTGTTAAATTGCAGATAAAAGAGAATTTACTTATAGGGTATACAGGGTGTGTCGTTGATAGTGCTATATAACTCTCTTATATCACACATCAGATATACAGGGTGTAAAAAAAAGTACTGCGTTCCTCTAAACCACATGTTCTACTGATGATAAAAAACAACTTTCCCAAAGTACAAAAAATTTTGCTCGTAATAAAATTTTGTCTTGTCCATACAAAATTGCAGATGAGGAGAGCATCTTTGTATGGAAAAGGCATTTTTGTTTTTCGAGGTAAAAATTTTGTGCATTGCGAAAGTTGTTTGGTATCATCAGTAGAACATGTGGTTTTAAAGGAACGCAGTACTTTTTTTACACCCTGTATAGAAAAGAACATGTATGTAATGCAAGAGTATGAAATCAAGATACTGACTTTTGGAAGAAGGAAGTAATAATAAGTAATGAAATTTTTTGTTCTTTTTTTGATGATACTGGTTTTCTGTTCATCTGATATCAGGGTGTTAATCTCTCATACTGGCAAATCCACCCTGTATTATATTAGAGTAAGAAATTAAATGTATCTTATTTCTTCATCTCGTATCTACAATCTAACTTTATGATTTCATATAACGTAAGTTAGCGTACAATATAGTGACGTCTTATTCTATCTAGCATATAGTTAGCATAGTCGTGAGATATTCCATAAATATCGGTATAAGCCGGGAAAAAGTCCTATAAAATATAATTGGGCAGGAATTGGGTATCAAAATCTACGAATATTTAGAATTCTAGATACAACTAGATTTATAGGTTTTAGTGGTAAAAAAATGTCCAATTTGCGGTACAGTCTAGTCGGAAGATCTTAGGTAAGAATATTTGTAAACATAATTGGCCTTGTTAAAAAAAAAAATATTTATTTTATATTTTTTTCTGAATCTTTACGTAATTTAAAAAAACTAATTTCATGGTTTTCAATTTTAGATCAGCCAATATTTTTATTTTATAATATAGGTAACTGGACACGCGTGACGTCACAACTTAACATAAGATTTGGTTTCTTGTGTAGAATAAAAACTATTTGATAGAAGACACAAGGCGGACCTTGAGAGTCAAGAGCAAACCCATTCCTAGTAAAAAAAAAAACTGCTTTCCTTTTCATCCCGGAGGATGAAAGTGACAGAGTCGACGATGGAGCGAGCTCACCTAGAAGAAGCCAGCTATGGCACTGACACTCTCACGCACCGACGGAACACAGCAAGCTGTTTGGCGCCGGACTCCGGTGACAGGGTGGTCGCGAGCCAGGCGGCCCTGCACGGGGCCTACCACCCTTTTTTTTCCTTTCCCTTTTCTTTAAAATAAGTTTTACAAATATCCTCTTTTCCGGCTACATTTTACCACTTTGGACTGATTATAATATATGATCAAAATGACACAAAGTCAAATAAGACGTCACTATATTGTACGCTAACTTACGTTATATGAAATCATAAAGTTAGATTGTAGATACGAGATGAAGAAATAAGATACATTTAATTTCTTACTCTAATATAATACAGGGTGGATTTGCCAGTATGAGAGATTAACACCCTGATATCAGATGAACAGAAAACCAGTATCATCAAAAAAAGAACAAAAAATTTCATTACTTATTATTACTTCCTTCTTCCAAAAGTCAGTATCTTGATTTCATACTCTTGCATTACATACATGTTCTTTTCTATACAGGGTGTAAAAAAAGTACTGCGTTCCTTTAAACCACATGTTCTACTGATGATACCAAACAACTTTCGCAATGCACAAAATTTTTACCTCGAAAAACAAAAATGCCTTTTCCATACAAAGATGCTCTCCTCATCTGCAATTTTGTATGGACAAGACAAAATTTTATTACGAGCAAAATTTTTTGTACTTTGGGAAAGTTGTTTTTTATCATCAGTAGAACATGTGGTTTAGAGGAACGCAGTACTTTTTTTTACACCCTGTATATCTGATGTGTGATATAAGAGAGTTATATAGCACTATCAACGACACACCCTGTATACCCTATAAGTAAATTCTCTTTTATCTGCAATTTAACAGCTAATAAGTTGTGATCTTTAAAACTCGACCAAACCAACGCTTTAATACAACAATCTCACGTGCTCACCATGATGCTCATTTTATGTATTCTATTCCACTTTTATACTACTCAGAACAAAATATATTTAGTTATATAACTCTTTAAGCACTCGCGATTATTTTCGCTCATTTTACTTGTTATCCGGGTCACTCAGGTTAACTGACGTGACACGGTTAAAAGAAGGTCTTTTAAGAAGTGAGCATAAAGCATGCTCTCTTATTTTACGTCAAATAAGCAATCTTACGTCAGCTTAGGGAATGTCAGTCAAAGTCATGTGTTTATTTGCCATCTTGTTCTTATGTCAAAGTTGAGAAAAAAAGATAGCATAAAGAAGGGAATGGTGCCACCAGAATTGATAGCACTGTCTTGATTACGACTGAAATGAAAGTGAATGACTGCGTTTAAATTACTTAACGAAGACTTTTGTGTATCGAAATACAACCTGGCACTGTTTGTAATCCTGAAACAGAATTATTTTTAGGCTATAATCTCATAGACCAGGAGATTGTGTTTTAATACACTTTTCAATGGCGTCTATTCTCGCGACATAATACTAATTCTAACTGTCACTTAACTTTGACATAAGAACAGGATAGCAAATAAGCACATGAAATTGACATTCCCAATCTGACATAACACTGCTTAAATTACGTAAAATTAGAGAACATGCCTCAGTTCTTATTTAAAGCGTCTTACGTCAAATTAGGAATGTCAATGTCATGTGTTTATTTGCTATCCTGTTCTTATGTCAAAGTTAAGAAAGTGACAGCGCTACTAAGAATTAGAATTACGAATAGTGCGTTCTGAATTAGCGCCAATTCCCAAAGTTAAAGCGTAACATTCCTATATTTTGCCATATGAAATGCATTTATTTATTAATATTTGTGTACTTATGTATTTTTAAAGATATTATTCGTATATTATGGTTTGTAATGCTATAGATAAGGAAATATAGGGTACTCCATACTTATTAGGGAATTGACAATGTAATCAATATTTTATTACTATAGTTGTCATTATCAAATGTTGAGGTGGTTCCGTGATAGCGCAATCTAATAAAACACAAATAGATTATTTAGTACCTTCTGAATATGTAAAAAATATTTAAAAAATTACATTTATTTTAATATTTTAATGAAGCGGGTCACTTTTCTTTATCATGTAATTTTTTTTATCATGTTATATCAACATTTTTGATGGACTATATCTTTTTTTTAAATATTGGAACCACCTAACTATGAGAGTCATTCAATACAGTCATTAAACTAGTAAAAAATCCTTCTAAAATGACGCGACCTAAGTCTGCTAGATGCCATAAACACATATTTGCTCAAAACGCCAAAGAGTTTCTTCGCGACGATTAGATCATTTATTTAATAGTTATTCATTTTTGAGATTGTTAAAGACATAGTGGTGCCGATTCGGAGTAGTCACAATTTATTTTAATTTACTCTTGTCACTTTCTAAAATTTTAATAATAATAAAAAGAGAGGCAAAATTATAATCTTGTCAAAATGACGTCTTATTCAGATTTATTTTATTTTTCCTCGTAGGAGAAAGATATCTTGACTCACGTTTTTTCAATATAGACTCTCCCATCGTTATATTTATATACAAATACGTCGTCATTGGCAAAATACGTCTCAAATTCGAGATGTGAAACCATTTAAAAAAAA
>JARACY010003609.1:0-32057 GCA_029255725.1 Scrobipalpa atriplicella | reverse complement strand
ATCATATAGCATGGGATAGTTCTTCACTGTTTCTATGAGGAAACCCGTCCTCTCGCTCATTTTGCTGATAAATCGCAAGGTACTGATGATAAATCCCAATGTTTTGATACTTTTGATGTGTAGACGCGTCCCCTGCGTTGTTTGTGAGTGATATTGACCGCGTGGGCGTGCCGGCGGTGCGGGGATCTGCCCGCCGGTGAGGGGGGACGACCGACGGCCGTCTGCAGCCGCGCGGCCCGCCCGCCGTTGTCGCCCGCCGGGCAAATCGAACGCGTGGCTCTCATTTTGATTTCGAATAATAGACGGTCTTTCCCGGGAGTTTATTTTTAACGTACATTGCGTGTTTAGAGGGATTTTTATGCTTTTGTTTACTTTCAGCTAGGATCATGTCGTGTATTTTTGTTATCAATACAAGCGCGCCAAATTTGAATTTACCTACCGGAAGTTCAAGTTAACTCTCTGCTTTATTTTTCAGATGACGAAGAAACTAAACTTTCATACGACTGATAGAATTTATAAAAACTTGATAGAACTGAATTCCACCATTGAAGAAGAATTAAAAGCCAAGAAGGACAGAAGAACAACAAAAAATACTGGATCTACTAGAAAAGATTTAGAACCAGATATAGAAGATTTCTGTGAAGACGAAATTGAACCAGATTCTCCGCCTAAAATTCCTGTCATAAAACCCAAATCACGACCTCTAAAGGTGGTAGAAAATGGCCAGTTACATAAGTTAGTGGCGACTTTTGAAATGTTATGACGAATGTCGTAATGATTATAAATAAAATTACTAACGTTTCTATTAAGAAGTTTGTAGTTTCATTATAGTGCTTAGTCACAATAGATCTAAAATTTGATAATAAAAATGCTGGGCTGATCTATAGAAACATCATAGAATGTTGCAGCTGCTTCTGTAACCGGGCGTACTAAGAATTTAGTAGTTTCAATTTTGGCGAGGCTGACAGTCTATCACTAACCCGTAAAGTATTCAGGCGTAATATAAAATAGAAATAGAATTTATTTGCTTAAAAATATGGTAACATCAACGACGAAGTAACATTAAAGATGGTTTTACATTCGTCTCAGTCTCCCATATTTATAGTAAAGTAAGTCATGCAAATTTTTATAAATTAAGTAGTTATGTAGGTTATTAAAATATTTGATGGAAATAAGCCGTCGGTCGTGCGTTTCGCGCAAAATTCTGCCATCTAGTGTTGAATAGCAGAACCATCTGATTGGAAACTTTCCCCATGCATATTATTTGAAAGAAAGAGAGCTCAATATTGCTATCTCTTTTTGTCTTGGAAGCAGCGACTAGGTCCGCCATCTAGTGGCGAGTAGCAGAATTTCTTTGACACTATCTACAATGGAAACCTCTCATGCACATACATTATTTGAAATATAGTGCTATCTCTTTTCGTCTCGGTAGATGCGTTGCCAACATAACAAAAAATAATAAGTTCATTATTATCTTTTTATTATTTCACTATAAAATTGAAATATTGCTAAAAACCTCGTGGCTATAAACCAAAGAAGTCGATGAAGGAACTAATAATAAGTTCTTTTTTTGGGTGTTGGACTTTGTGCTATCTATTTACCGCATGAAATATTACTTTCAACGAACAAGTTTTTCCCTATGTTGGTAGAAAAGATATTCAAGTGGCAACATTTTTACATGACGTCTAGACGAATATAAAGCAGCTACACATGTAGAATAAATTCCCACAAGTTCTACGTCCGTGCCGAGCGGAACGCGCCGACTCGCTCGCTCTGAAAGAAAGAGAAGTCTCCTCTCTTCTTTCACCTGTATTTTGCCAATAATTTCGTTTCAGTCTTTCATTCTCATTTCTCATTCAGTCAATTTCCGACTTTTGCACATTGTGGTTGTGGGTAAACGCCTGTGAAAAACCCAAAGAAATTTCAATTTTTCTCAGAACAAAATAACATAAAAATCGCTATGGCTGAAAAGGAAATAATATCGAGTAGTGAGAATAACGACCAATTTTTCGAGGGTGTGGAAAAGTTGATCGAGATATGGTTTACGCCGGAGAAAAATGCGGACCTAAGGAAAATATCACGGTGAGACTTTGGGCGTGAATTACTTATTTTCTCGCTGATATCTTATTGGTAAGGTTACCGGCAACTGATAAAAAAATTGAATAACCTGTTCGGTGATTTTTGATCGAGATACATTATAGTTTGTAAAAACTGGTATTTAGACGAGATTTATCGTAAGTTGTTTCTCAAGGACGGGTTTTTTTGTAATATTAAAGATTATTTTTGGGTTTTTATGGTGTTGTTGTTGGTGGAAGGTTCTAGACTCAGCTGTTTGCTATTTCGATCGTTGTTGGGCAGTGGCGCGGCGATCCATGGTGGTCGGCCAACCAGCGGGCCCGCAGCCCCACGCAATCCCCGCGTCATTCAAAAATTTAATGGGATTTTCCGCTATCGCGGTTTTATTCCACAATTTTACACTATCACAGATTCAATTTGCATCATTATTACATAATTCTACCTTCTAATTAGTAAATATCACAGGTACATCATGTCCATACCAACTTCATGATGACTTCCAAGTAGGTATAGGTAAATTCATCTTTTAATAATTAAGTAAACAAAACAGGTATTTTCTATCTAGACATGGTTGGAAATGCACAAAATTTTTAAAATGTGAATCTTTTCAGAAATGAATTTATCAATTAATAATTTTTGTGTATCTTGAATAGTTGATGATATTATCAATGATTAGATTATTGTTACCATGATTATATTTATTAATCTAATTGTAATGAACAACTGCGAAAGTCTGAAAACTGATATCAATGATTAAATAAATAATTAAATAAATGATTACTTTACTTTACTTTAACTATTATAAAAGGTACCTAGGTACTGTAATTTATGAAACAAAGTCCCATGAAGTTGGTATGGACATGATGTACCTGTGATATTTACTAATTAGAAGGTAGAATTATGTAATAATGATGCAAATTGAATCTGTGATAGTGTAAAATTGTGGAATAAAACCGCGATAGCGGAAAATCCCATTAAATTTTTGAATGACGCGGGGATTGCGTGGGGCTGCGGGCCCGCTGGTTGGCCGACCACCATGGATCGCCGCGCCACTGCCCAACAACGATCGAAATAGCAAACAGCTGAGTCTAGAACCTTCCACCAACAACAACACCATAAAAACCCAAAAATAATCTTTAATATTACAAAAAAACCCGTCCTTGAGAAACAACTTACGATAAATCTCGTCTAAATACCAGTTTTTACAAACTATAATGTATCTCGATCAAAAATCACCGAACAGGTTATTCAATTTTTTTATCAGTTGCCGGTAACCTTACCAATAAGATATCAGCGAGAAAATAAGTAATTCACGCCCAAAGTCTCACCGTGATATTTTCCTTAGGTCCGCATTTTTCTCCGGCGTAAACCATATCTCGATCAACTTTTCCACACCCTCGAAAAATTGGTCGTTATTCTCACTACTCGATATTATTTCCTTTTCAGCCATAGCGATTTTTATGTTATTTTGTTCTGAGAAAAATTGAAATTTCTTTGGGTTTTTCACAGGCGTTTACCCACAACCACAATGTGCAAAAGTCGGAAATTGACTGAATGAGAAATGAGAATGAAAGACTGAAACGAAATTATTGGCAAAATACAGGTGAAAGAAGAGAGGAGACTTCTCTTTCTTTCAGAGCGAGCGAGTCGGCGCGTTCCGCTCGGCACGGACGTAGAACTTGTGGGAATTTATTCTACATGTGTAGCTGCTTTATATTCGTCTAGACGTCATGTAAAAATGTTGCCACTTGAATATCTTTTCTACCAACATAGGGAAAAACTTGTTCGTTGAAAGTAATATTTCATGCGGTAAATAGATAGCACAAAGTCCAACACCCAAAAAAAGAACTTATTATTAGTTCCTTCATCGACTTCTTTGGTTTATAGCCACGAGGTTTTTAGCAATATTTCAATTTTATAGTGAAATAATAAAAAGATAATAATGAACTTATTATTTTTTGTTATGTTGGCAACGCATCTACCGAGACGAAAAGAGATAGCACTATATTTCAAATAATGTATGTGCATGAGAGGTTTCCATTGTAGATAGTGTCAAAGAAATTCTGCTACTCGCCACTAGATGGCGGACCTAGTCGCTGCTTCCAAGACAAAAAGAGATAGCAATATTGAGCTCTCTTTCTTTCAAATAATATGCATGGGGAAAGTTTCCAATCAGATGGTTCTGCTATTCAACACTAGATGGCAGAATTTTGCGCGAAACGCACGACCGACGGCTTATTTCCATCAAATATTTTAATAACCTACATAACTACTTAATTTATAAAAATTTGCATGACTTACTTTACTATAAATATGGGAGACTGAGACGAATGTAAAACCATCTTTAATGTTACTTCGTCGTTGATGTTACCATATTTTTAAGCAAATAAATTCTATTTCTATTTTATATTACGCCTGAATACTTTACGGGTTAGTGATAGACTGTCAGCCTCGCCAAAATTGAAACTACTAAATTCTTAGTACGCCCGGTTACAGAAGCAGCTGCAACATTCTATGATGTTTCTATAGATCAGCCCAGCATTTTTATTATCAAATTTTAGATCTATTGTGACTAAGCACTATAATGAAACTACAAACTTCTTAATAGAAACGTTAGTAATTTTATTTATAATCATTACGACATTCGTCATAACATTTCAAAAGTCGCCACTAACTTATGTAACTGGCCATTTTCTACCACCTTTAGAGGTCGTGATTTGGGTTTTATGACAGGAATTTTAGGCGGAGAATCTGGTTCAATTTCGTCTTCACAGAAATCTTCTATATCTGGTTCTAAATCTTTTCTAGTAGATCCAGTATTTTTTGTTGTTCTTCTGTCCTTCTTGGCTTTTAATTCTTCTTCAATGGTGGAATTCAGTTCTATCAAGTTTTTATAAATTCTATCAGTCGTATGAAAGTTTAGTTTCTTCGTCATCTGAAAAATAAAGCAGAGAGTTAACTTGAACTTCCGGTAGGTAAATTCAAATTTGGCGCGCTTGTATTGATAACAAAAATACACGACATGATCCTAGCTGAAAGTAAACAAAAGCATAAAAATCCCTCTAAACACGCAATGTACGTTAAAAATAAACTCCCGGGAAAGACCGTCTATTATTCGAAATCAAAATGAGAGCCACGCGTTCGATTTGCCCGGCGGGCGACAACGGCGGGCGGGCCGCGCGGCTGCAGACGGCCGTCGGTCGTCCCCCCTCACCGGCGGGCAGATCCCCGCACCGCCGGCACGCCCCACGCGGTCAATATCACTCACAAACAACGCAGGGGACGCGTCTACACATCAAAAGTATCAAAACATTGGGATTTATCATCAGTACCTTGCGATTTATCAGCAAAATGAGCGAGAGGACGGGTTTCCTCATAGAAACAGTGAAGAACTATCCCATGCTATATGATCCTACACATGAGGAATTCAGGAATGCTAAACTCAAGAATAGCATTTGGAATGACATTGCATTAATAGTTGGGGACAATAATGGTGAGTGCACATTCCATTTGTGTATCTTATTTAGTTAGTTCATATTTAGGTACCTATTATAGAAGAATAGAGTGTGAAATTATTTTCTCCATTAAATTATCTATACTGATAATGATTCAAAGGATTGTAATGTTTTTTAGTTTAATATGTTGACTGGAATACATCAACACTGAGCCATAAGGCTACCATTTACTTCCAGGTTCAACTTTATATTTTTTTGAGTTATTTGTTTTTAAAATTGATTTTACTGTCTATAATGTAATGTACAATCATTTGCATCATGTTTTTCAGGTGACGCTACCAAAGCAAGATGGAGAAACTTAAGAGACTGCTACAGTAAACATTTAAGATCAAGAACTAGTACTGGGGCTGCTTCTAAACACACTGCCAGATACAAAACCTGGCCATGGGTGCAACAGATATCATTCTTAGAACCTTTCATAGGAATGGAACCACCAAATCATAACTATGATTCTGAAAAAAATTTCTTGGACGGTCAAGGCAGAATGAACTCAGAACAGTCACCTCAGCGATTAAAAAGTTTAAAAAGGAACCGAGATACAGACTGGCAGGTTGATAAAGTGATCAATTTCTTAAACAGCACAAGTGCCACAGATTATGATGCTATTGATTTAATATTTTTAGGATATGCAAGGACAATTAAAAAGTTTTCACCGCATCGTCAAGCCGTAGCTAAGTATAATATAGCTAAAGTTATAATGGAAGCTGAACTTGAGCATATACAGGAAATGAGCCACACTGCTGTGGAGTTTTTGAATGTTGAGAACCGATGTGACTCCCCCGTACAATATATAGAACCACCGGAAGTTAAGATGGAAACTTTTGGGGAACCTTTGGAAAATAATGTTCCAAACTATAATACTTAAAATCACCACGCTAAATGATATTTTGAGATGGTTTTACAGACTGCGTTTTATGGATAAAAGCTATGTGCCAATGATTAAAATTAGATTAACGAAAAATAAAAAATGATTATTTTATCTGAAGGTATCTTTTTTTAGATAAATCCCAGCCGATTCCATTCCAGACTTGGAGGAAATATCCAGGCCACTCATTTAATTATTTATGGCTGACAACAAATAATTAAAGTTTCAGAAAGTAATAGCCGTGGTACCTATTCATAAGTTTACTTTTTATTAGATTTTTACAAGTACCCATTCATAAGATTACTTTTTATAATGATGAGCATTTAATTGTATTCGAAGATATTGTATTCAGCCTGTTTAAACATTTTGTTATTGGTAGTGTTGGTAAATGAAAAAAAGCGGTGTAGGTATACCTTGGCGCAAAGCTCGCCTTTATCTACGTTTAAATCTTCAATAGCTACTGGAGGCGGGCCTGCATTCTTGACTTCTGATAAATAGTTAGCCAAAGCAGCACTAGAACAAATCATTGGCTCGTTTAAAGCATTTTCTTTCAACAAAGAACCAGACTCGAGACCAAAAGCTGCATTCTCCACATCGCGAACGACATGGCCGCGACCGCTGGGCTTTATTTTTTGCTCACAGTTTCTAACAAATGTTTTCTTCACTTTTGCATCACTTTTAGCTTTATTCATTGTTTAAAATTCAAAATAAAGAAATTATTTCTGTTTTGTTTACAAAATATTCAAAAATCAAAATCGTTTTTGACGTTATTGGTATATGTTTGTTTCATTTAAATCACGGAATACTTTATACACACGTCATTTTCTGTCAGTCAGAGCAAAATCAATGAAACGAACATTCATAAAACAATTTTCTATCACACTAAATAGAACTCTAACACAAGGTAATAAAGTCTATAACTGAATGTAAGTTGTCGTTTTGTGAGTTCATAAAATAATTCAAGGCAAAGATGTTAAGCTGGACAAAGATAGCTGCTTTAACTTTTTCTCTGACTATAGAAAAGTAGAGGACTTGGTGTAAACATCATCACTCATAAAAATATAGCCATCACTTTTTATCTTATGAATATAATCGTACGTAAAAAAGGACAGTAGTTGTTTTATCAGTACCAGAAATAGCAACACTGAAGCCGGTCGCCATGTTTTGTTCCCGTCAACAACAAGTACGTCAGGGGTACGTTCACGGGCGCACGGTTAGCGCAAGGTTAGGGGAACTTTTCACTTTGACAGTTGATAAAGCCCCGTTTTGAAGCGCCTGTCAGGGGAAATTTCATCCTGACAGGTGCAAGTGCGTGCATGAACGGGGGTTTACGCGAGCTGTCAGATTAAAAGTCGCTCTAACGGTTTCCCCTAGGTGCATGCGTGAACGCACTCCTGTTGTCATCGCCACTGTTGTGATTTTGATTTTTTATGAAAATTGAGTGTATTTTTGACAAATAAGTGTTTGTTAAAGTGAGAAAACGTGAAGAAAACAGTTTTTATTATGGGAAGGTGCAGTGTGATAGGCTGTCGCATGAAAGCAAACAAAAAACATCCAAAAATAACGTTGCATAGGTAAGTAATCGAATTCATTCAAAATATCTTGTTTTTTGATTTATTTTCAAAGATGTTGTTATTTGTGCGAAAGTTTATGAACATACACTTACTTTTCTGAGATTATCTACTGTTTTCCTATGAATAATCAGTGATTTTTTATGAAAATGCTTCATCATAGTAAATAGAGTTACGGTTCCGCATTTTCAATTTATCGATAACATGTCGATAATGGGAACATACGCCTACAGATGTCTATAAAATATCGCTAGAATCTTCGAGTTAAAAAGGTGGCAGCTAAAATTAGAAGAAAGTTGTTGAGTTTCTTTGACAGAACACACCTTAACTTTTTTATTGTCCATTCTGTAACACATAGTATAAGTAGATACCGTGCAATACAATACAACTGTCGATATTATAATATGCGCAGCACTATTTCAAGACGCCATTTTTGTGCCAGACCCAGGGGTACGTTCACGGGCGCACGGTTAGCGCAAGGTTAGGGGAACTTTTCACTTTGACAGTTGATAAAGCCCCGTTTTGAAGCGCCTGTCAGGGGAAATTTCATCCTGACAGGTGCAAGTGCGTGCATGAACGGGGGTTTACGCGAGCTGTCAGATTAAAAGTCGCTCTAACGGTTTCCCCTAGGTGCATGCGTGAACGCACTACAGTGTAGGTATGCACGTTTTTTTCGTAGGTATGCCGAGTCAGAGAACTTTTTGCACAGACTTTTTGATTTGATAGTTGCTCTCCTTCTATTAATAAACTTGGTGTTATTTTTGATTCTTTCACACGCACTTTCAATGTCAAAAGTTGCTGAAAATTGAGATCGTGTGCAGTTTCGGTTTTCTGTAATTATTAATTGATTTCTCAGTATAAAAGTTACGAAAATTTGAAGATTTTTGTTGAAAAAGTAATATTGCAAGCTTATATCACCGTAAACCCAAGTTTTGAACCAGATAATGAGTAATAGAAAGATCGAATTTTCGGTGAGTGCTTTTGTGCCAATATTTCATTTATAACCACGTTAAAACAAATAAATTACGGCTAATATTAATTTTCAGAATCCAGACTGTTTGCCAGTGGAGGACGTAACAATATCAGTAAACAATGAGGGCGTTGTACGACGAATCAAAGCCTTGGTATGTACATATGCATTTCCTTAGTAGTTATCATATTGTGCATTTTTTTTAGCCGGGACTTCCCTGAACTGTTAATAATACATACATAAAGTCACGCGTTTATCAGTTAAGTGGTAGGCAGAGCGGCAAAACGCCTAGTAAAATGTGTATTGCTATAGTGATACTGTGACAGGTTATCCAGCCCATTCAAGTCGACGAGCATGATAGGGAGGATAAGCAGCTGGCACATTCTATGTTTCTCTATCACTCCCAGTCCGGCATGGAAGTACTGTACTGTTAATAATTGTAGAAATATTTTTTATTTAACAGTTTAGGCGATAAATGTTATAGTTTTAAAAAAATATGTAAATTAATAGGATATTATAGTTATAATCAAATTATTAACTACTATTTGATCCCAGGACCCTCATTGGGTGGAAAAGAGACAGCTGATGCTGTACGAGCCTCCTCCAAGTGGAAGTGAGCTGGTCCTTGGAGCCACAGAAGCTTGGAGAACAAGGATGAAGTGTTATCTGGAAGACTTGAAGTGGTTATTGAGTTTAGAGCATCATAGGTAAATGACTTGTCATCCTTTTTCTAGGGAGCTTGGGTTTAAAATGTGCAAACACCCTGTATAAAAAAATGGATTAAATAAATTCGCATGACCTTTTACAAATATTTCAGGTTCTGGAGCACAATTCTCTATCATTCCCAATGTATGGACAGCCTTGTCTCTTTCTTACAAGAGGCAAGCCCCCCCTACCTACCCCCTCATGAAAGTAGGGATGTACAAAAATTATACAGTGATATAAGGAAACATGTTCTCATTGTGTTCAGCAGACTGATTACTAATAAGGAGAGTAAGGTGAGATAACATTTAACAATTAAAAAAAATATTATTGTGTTTTTATAAAGAAAGGTAACAAATGGCAAGGTAGTGGACCTGACAAGTTTATTTTGAGACATTGCATTGTACATGATGAATTAATGTTTTAAGTGAGATTTGATATTAAAATAAATCAATATTTTTATCAAATAAATCAATGTTTTGATTTAAAGAAAATGTTTTTGATGAGATCAAACTTGAAAATAAAGAGGCTAAAAGTTTCACTCAATTCGGATTTGAAATTTTTAACTGTAAAAGCTTAATTCCAAAAATATTTATTTATTTATTTAACAGTTTATTGTACACAATAAAATACAAAGGAAGGATAATACAGATAAAATCAAGACACAACAGGTACAGCTTATTTCTAAAAAGAAATCTCTTCCAGCAGACCTAGGCTAGAGAAATAGCATACTGTGAGGCAGATACGACGTGCACAATAAAATTATAACAATACAATAACAACAATATATTCTTTTTTTAATTCTTATTTCTTAGTGTTTTTCCATATTATTTATTTAATAGGTATAAAGATAAAAATAGAACTAGATTCTAGAAAATATAATAATACTAGAACTAGAATAACTTAGTACAATGGGCCCGATTATATCTCAATAAATCTCAACTAAAAGTATTGCCATCCTGTTCTGTTCTCTCATGATAGAAAGTGACAGGTATGGACTTATATTAGTTAAGTCGCGTATTTTTCAACCACGAATTGCTACCACTGTTCACCTTAATTTGGCTGATAAGTAATTGCATTAATTTAATTTTCTTACAATTTTCTTCTGTTTCATTCCAGACGCAATGGATGACAAAAGAATCCATGGCGAATGTGATATACAACAACTTTGTGTTCACTATACCAATCTTATGGGACATTTGCCTGGTGTATGGTGTTGACAATAAGTAAGCATTCTTATATCTATACTGTACTAATATTATAAACAGAAAAGATTTGTATCTGTATGTTTGCAACGAATAAACTCAAAAACTACTGGACCCATTCGACATTTTTTTCCACACTAGAAAGCTACATTCACCCTGAGTAACATAGGGTACTTTTTAGTGTGGGAAAATGACTGATTCCTACGGGAAATCAGGTGATACTGCGGCGCAAACAGCTAGTACATAATAATTTGTAATAAAATCTTCAACAGAATGCTTAGTAGGATCATTGGTTGTAATTTTGTAAACAAAATTAGTGTTACTTTTACTTTATATTCTTCTTCGTGTGGGTTTCTTCGACTCGATCGACCCAATGAACTCTGGTGTCAGAGATTTTTAAACTGTCTAATAGCACTTTATATTTTTAGTCAGTGGACTAGCTGTCCTATCAGAATTAGAGATTGAACTCATAGAAGGAGTACACACACACATAATCACGCCTTTATCCCTAATGGGGTAGGCAGAGCTTAAACAACCTAAACATAGGTCGTTTCGCCACGTCTGACAAATTTTTAGGGTTATTCCAGATGGATCTGTATATTGCTATAGTGACAGGTTGTCAGCCCATCGCCTAAATTACAATACTGAAACCCCCGAATCCCTTAGCTGACTTTTACAGCATTCCCGTGAAGATATGCAGCTGACACATTCTATGTTTTTTCCTACTCTCAGTCCAGCATGGAAGGAGTAGAGCACTAATAATCTAGTCCCACGTTGATGGTTGATCTTTAGGAGATTGGCCGCCGTCACCGAAAATCGGTTGAGCGAACTATTATTTTTTTTAATTAAAAAAAAAATCTTATTCTCATTGTTATCATAGGCAGCATGTGTCCCGGTTAGTGACGAGCGTGTTTACATTACAACCGCAGTATGAGAGCGACGCGGCCGCCGCTCTTGCGTTCGTCAATGAGGTTGGTATTTATTTTATCTAAACTTATAAAATCGTTTGTCCTTACTGACTGACTGACTGACTGATTCATCAACGCAGAGCCTAAACTACTAAACCTAGAATGGTGAAACTTGGAGAGCAAGTTCCTTCTATAACGTAACCTCCCACTAAGAAAGGATTTTTGGATTTTCCCCTTCTAAAGGGGTAAAAAGGGGGTTTGTAGTTTGTATGAAAAACCGTCAATTTTGAAGGTAGGATCTTCAAATTTTGTATTTAGACTAATAATTAAAAAACAGTGAATACGTGTTTCAGCGTTTTTGTATATTTTACCCTTAAATGGGTTAAATAGGGGATGAAAGTTTGTATGAAAATTCCGTAAATTTTGGAGGTATGATCTTCTAATTTTGTATTTAGGCTAATAATTAAAAAATAATGAACACGTGTTTCAGCGTTTTTGTATTTTCCACCCCTAAGGGGGTTAAATAGGGGATGGAAATTTGTATGGGAATTCCGTTAATTTTGAAGTTTTGTATTTACCACGGGAACTCAATCCCACGGGAAAACTTTTTTAGCTGCGGGTGAAACCGCGGGGCGGAAAGCTAGTTACATATATTTATACATAAAATAAGCTAATGAGTTTGTTAATAACAGCCTATTGTTTTAATTTTAAGTTTAATTGTATGTTTTATTCTTAAAACAATAAAGAATATAATAATAATAACATGGTAACAAAGTGTTTATTGCATTATTATGGTAATTTATGCCACAGCTGACAAATATCGAACGTAATTTTAATAAATAACATATTACATATACTGCAGAAGTGAAAAGCTTTCAGCCCAACAATTTTACTATTTCAGTAAATAATGCTTTGTATTGTTTTGTAAAATAATACTTTTAATGCCATTTAAAAGTAGGTACCAACATATTTTTAAATAAAAAAATATCACTTGATACTTTATTATTTATTTCTTTCTTTTCCAGGCATTCAAATACATAATCCTACAAGTAAACAAAGACTACGATTCAGAAGAGCCTCCAAATTTACCAGAGACTTTCAAAGGCTTCAGTGAAATCCGGCGACCGACAAATAGCAAGAACCCAGAGAAACTCACCTTCAGTATACTAAAAGACCTGATTATACATCTATTAGACACCGCTATGACCTTGAGGATATTCATCGAAATATATCCAGCTAGTGTTAAGATATTTAGGAAAATCAATTTTGTAAATAGGTAAGTTCAGTATACTAAATTCAAATTCAAATTCAAAATAATTTTATTTCGGAAAAATACATCCATAGTTATTAGTAAAATTAAAATTAACTTATTCTAGTGTTAGTACATCTTAGAATTCAATTTAAAATAAAAAAATAATTAAAAGCTCACATTATTCGATTATTTTGCAGACGCAACTTTTTTTAATTTGGTCTTGTCACTTTCTAAAATTTTAATAAAAGAGAGATGGCAAATACAGCTGAATATATCCTGTCAAACTTCTCTCGATTAGACCAAGGATTAGACTGAACAACTTTGACATGCAAAGAACATAAGTCGCAATAATGAAATGACTGACATATAAAATTACTCGATCAGCTGATATTCAAAGTATGGGACGTCGAACAAATTTTCACCCTTGAGGAAATATTTCTCAGCGAAAATTGTTTAGTATCCCATAAAAAAACACAAAGTATCGCAAAAATATGTGTAAACCTTAATAATAATTTTTCAATAATTCCAGTATAGTTCAAATATACGAATACGGCATACCGCAGTTGTACGAAAAGCTACAAGAATTAGGAGATGCGACAAGTGTATTGAGCACCGAGGTTGAGGGTTACATCGACTTGGCCCGGAGTGAACTCATCGACATATTTAGAGAAATGTTGGCTGTGTATAAAAACGCTATTTTTAGTGGAGAGTGAGTATTACATTGCTATATCAAATTTATGGAATGGAGTGACGAGTTGCTGTTCTAATGCATTACTGCGCAAATTTTAATATTATTTCAGAGGCAACATAGCTAACCACGTAGAAGACTACCTAACGGTAATGATGGAAGGCTTGGCGGAGAAGCTGCTCATCCGGGACTACCACGCGTGCTACCCAGTACACGAAGACATAGAGATACTTCGACAAGCCTATCCGGACATGTATCCTTTTGTGCAATACATACGGGGTGTAAGGGACAGCGTCCCACAAACAACTATTAACAGGGTTTTTTTTCAGGAAACGAAAAAAAAAAATTTTGCTTTTCCGTACAAATTGTCTGATCGAGATGGTCATTTTGTATGAAAAAGTTTTTTTTTTTTTTCATTTCCTGAAAATAAATCCTGGTGATAGTTGTTCAGTTTCATTGACTGAGTAACCCCTATCAGTTTGCGGGACGCTGTCCCTTACACCCAGTATTAATTTACTACTTACCGATAGGCTGACAACCTGTCACTATAGCAATATACATCACCTGTATAATAACCCTCAAAACTTGTCAGACGTGGCGGAATTACCTTTATTTAGGTCGTTTTTGCTCTGCCTACCCAAATAGGGATAAAGGCGTGATTTTATGTATGTATGTTAAACACCATAATATTCCCTAACAAAAAAATACAGCGATTCAGTAAAAACGGACTTCATCCTCCAAGCGATATACTCAAACATGGACGAGCCGGTACCCGAGCATTTGCTCTCGACCAATCAGGAGCAAGCAACGAACGGTTACGATGAACACGCACACATACACGAGGCCATCGCCCAATCACTGCAGACCACAGACAACATAATACCGGATAAAGTGAAAGAGGAATCACTTATAAGTGAAGTGAAGGATATTTTGCCGGATTTAGGGGACGGGTTCATATTGAAATGTTTGCAGCATTATGGATTCAATTCGGAAAGTGTTATTAATAGGATATTAGAAGATAATTTAGACGAATGTTTGAGAGGTAAGCACCATTTTAATCAAATAAACTCAAAACCACCCTAATTAACATAGGCTACATGTTTTTGCAAGCTACGTTCACCCTTATTAACATAGGCTACATTTTTTCGCAAGCTACGTTCCCGTTTCTTAGGAAGCTACGTTCACCCTAAATAACATAGGCTACATTTTTTCGCAAGCTACGTTCCCGTTTCTTAGGAAGCTACGTTCACCCTAAATAACATAGGCTACATTTTTTCGCAAGCTACGTTCACGTTTCTTAGGAAGCTACGTTCACCCTAATTAACATAGGCTAAATTTTTTCGCAAGCTACGTTCACGTTTCTTAGGAAGCTACGTTCACCCTAATTAACATAGGCTACATTTTTTCGCAAGCTACGTTCACGTTTCTTAGGAAGCTACGTTCACCCTAATTAACATAGGCTTCATGTTTTCGCAAGCTACGTTCACGTTTCTTAGGAAGCTACGTTCACCCTAATTAACATAGGCTACATGTTTTCGCAAGCTACGTTCACGTTTCTTAGGAAGCTACGTTCACCCTAATTAACATAGGCTACATGTTTTCGCAAGCTACGTTCACGTTTCTTAGGAAGCTACGTTCACCCTAATTAACATAGGCTACATGTTTTCGCAAGCTACGTTCACGTTTCTTAGGAAGCTACGTTCACCCTAATAACATAGGCTACCTTTTACCGCGGGAAAATATCAGTTCCAATAAAGCCGCGGATGTATGTAACTGCGGCAGCACAAGGAACTTTTGAAATGGAACTGAATTTTTTTCGACTGGCATCACCTAATTTTTAAATACAAAATAATCAATGTGTTGCTATATTAAAGCTGGGTGAAGAAAGTGGCGCCCCCATTTTTGACTACTCTTTTATGTCGGGGGGTATATATCAGTATGTTACTACAATTTCGAGAAACAACATATTCCTATTTTTAGGCCTAGACAAATCTTTACCAATAATACCCGAAGACCCATTAGACCAGAGATTCCTCGAGACCGGAGTGGCCAGACTGAACGTGTTCGACGGAGATGAGTTCGACATTATGAACAGAGATGACGTAGATGTGTCTAAGATACACACTGGGAAGAAAAAGTCTAAATATAAAAATTTGAAGGCCATGTTGGATGATAAGAGTGAGGTGAAGAAGCTAGCGGATCTCTATAGCAAGTATAAGTTAGTATTTTTTTTTTATCCAATAATTGGTACTTAAAATCAAAAAGCACCCGTCTTTCCAGTCTCTTTTGTCCCTTTCGTCCCTAATTTCCTTCGCATGTCTCACAGCTCTCTCATCCCTTGCGCCCTTTGCGTTCCTATCGTCCCCTGCTTCCTTCTCGTCCCCTGCGTCCTTCTCGTCCCCTGCGTCCCTCTCGTCCCCTGCGTTCCTCTAGTCTCTCTCGACTCTCTTGTCCCTCGCGCCTCTTGTGTTCCACTCGTCCCTTGCGTCGCTCTCGTTCCTTGCGTCCCTCGAGTCTCTCGCGTCCTTATTGTCCCTCGAGGCTTTCTGAGCAATATCTTCCAGGCAACCAGCCAGTGGGAAGCTAGGAAGCGGCGGAATAAATAAATTGACGCGGATCAGTGTAACATAAACTTAGACTTAGCTACATTCGTGAGAGAAAACAACTGTATCATTTCATGTAGTTATTTATACAACATGTAACATAAAGGGTACATGCATCGTCAAATGTGTGAATCTACCCATGAAACTGAACAACTTTCCCTAAGAAACATAGGTCGAAATACGAAAAAAAAAAATGACTTCTCATTCTAAATGCGCTATCAGCTGATGCATTTTGTACGGAAGGTCAAAATTTAGTTTTCTTTTTTCGACCTATGTTACTTAGGGAAAGTTGTTCAGTTTCATGGGTAGATTCACACATTTCTCGATGCACATACCCTTTCTGATACACGTTGTATATTTAATTTAATGTCGTTTCAGTTTGGTTTGCGACGAGGAAGCGATGTACTCCGACGAGTACGACGATAGTTATGACACAGAGAGCGCGGCGCCGCCTGCTGACGTCACGCCTGACGACGACGTGCGACGACCGTTCGTCACACCTAGAGTCCTAGCTCGAAACAACAGGCAGGATGAGGTAAAGAAGAGTTTCTTTTTATAATATAGCGCCCTCTTGGGATTAAAGGAAGAAACTAACAGTTATGACACGGAGAGCGCCGCGCCGCCTGCTGACGTCACGCCTGATGACGACGTGCGACGACCGTTCGTCACACCGAGAGTACTCGCTAGAAACAACAGGCAGGATGAGGTAAAGAATAGTTTATTTTTATAATATAGCGCCCTCTTGGGATTAAAGGAAGAAACTAACAGTTATGACACGGAGAGCGCGGCGCCGCCTGCTGACGTCACGCCTGATGACGACGTGCGACGACCGTTCGTCACACCGAGAGTCCTAGCTCGAAACAACAGGCAGGATGAGGTAAAGAAGAGTTTTTTTTTATAATATAGCGCCCTCTAGGAATAACTAAAAGAAACAAACAGTTACGCCACTGTGAGCGCGGCGCCGCCTGCTGACGTCACGCCTGATGACGACGTGCGACGACCGTTCGTCACACCGAGAGTACTCGCTAGAAACAACAGACAGGATGAGGTAAAGAAGAGTTTCTTTTTATAATATAGCGCCCTCTTGGGATTAAAGGAAGAAACTAACAGTTATGACACGGAGAGCGCGGCGCCGCCTGCTGACGTCACGCCTGATGACGACGTGCGACGACCGTTTGTCACACCGAGAGTACTCGCTAGAAACAACAGACAGGATGAGGTAAAGAAGAGTTTCTTTTTATAATATAGCGCCCTCTAGGAATAACTAAAAGAAACAAACAGTTACGCCACTGTGAGCGCGGCTATAATCAATCCCGCGCGATCCAGCGCGAGTCGCTATCGACCAATGAGAGAGACTCGCACGGGCTCGGTTATAGCCGGAGAGCTAGATGCTGCTTTTGGTATCATAATAAATACTGTCATTTTTTTTTTATTGAGTTGGTTTTTTTTTTATATTTTTCATGGGCTCCTTTTACGTTACTGAAACACCCCCTAGCTATGGCACGCAATTAAATTAACACCCTGTATAAACAGTAGGTTGTCCTGTTCTGAATACGTCAACCGACACGCACCAGGCAGCAAAAAAAAATGGTTTTATTTTCAATTCAATCAATTTAAAATTTTATGTTTTTTTTTTCAGGAATCAGAAGAAGAATCAGAGCCTGAGGACCTTCCACATCAAATTCAGCCCAGCAACAGCAGAAATAAAATGGACTTCTGTGTGAACCCTGAAGAGATACGAGCGAGGAGGGAGGCTAGTTACCAAGCCAGGAGGGGTAGAGGGGGACACAGACCACCGCCTAAGTAAGTTTTGTCGTGTCAATATAAATAATAAAATACATAAAATCACGCCTTTATCCCTAATGGGGTAGGCAAAGCGAAAACGACCTAAATAAGGCCGTTCCGCCACGTCTGACAAGTTTTGAGGGTTATTACAGATGATTATACTTCGTGTTTCGTCACTCGAGATTATTAAATAGCACTTAGTAGTACGCAACATAGGCACCACCACATTTGCACTTATTTGAGAGGGTACTTAAAAATTTTCCCTCTATTAAATTTTATATTTTTCTCTGAGGGTAGTTCTGTTGCCCTAGCTCCGGCCTGGTACCGATTTGTACGTCATTCGCAATTTTGTGCCGTACCACTAAGCACGACAAAATTTTAAACAGTGAACAAGTTTTAGAAAAAGTTTAAAAATTTAAATATATCAAATTTCCTAAACGTAAACTCCATAAAGTGAATAAAATTGCTTTATATGAAAGTGAAAGTTAAGAATAATTGCAAAACTTGTGAAAAAATCGTGGTGTCGACATCGCGTTCGCATCGTGGGATTTTTCACCATTACCGGCACTGCGGGAATTTCGACAATCTGGAAGATCTAGAAGATCAGTTTGCGTGTAATCCGGTTGGGATTATATCTTACTGATTAAGATCACCGAATATACGATCTAGAAGATCAGTTTGCGTGTAATCCGTTTGGGGTTATATCTTACTGATTAAGATCACCGAATATACGATCTAGAAGATCAGTTTGCGTGTAATCCGTTTGGGGTTATATCTTACTGATTAAGATCACCGAATATACGATCTAGACGATCAGTTTGCGTGTAATCCTGTGGGGGTTACATCTTACTGATTAAGATCACCAGCGAAAGCCGTGCTCATCGCCGGCTGAAGCTGCGCCAGGGTCAGCGTGATCGTACGCTACCGCCGCCGACGCCGCGGCGCTGTCGCCGCCTCGTCGCCCCCGCACCCCCGCACCCCCGCCGCTCCCCGCATCGCCACCCCGCCGCCGTGCTGCTGAAACGTCGAGTTCGCGTCGTGGAATGCTCACCGACACCGTCATCGCGGGAATCAAGATTCAATTCAGAAGGTACCTTTATTTATCATTATCACTTTATCAGTGATACCTATATTACAAAAGAAGGCCGGTTCGTGTTCTATTCGTTTGGAATTTTACCTTACCGGTCATTTGCATACATGATGCGGCTATTAGCCGTAAAATATGTAAAAATAACGTCAATATACGTTTATAATTACGATCTAGAAGATTAGTTTGCGTGTTATCCATTTGGGGTCACATCTTACTGATTAAGATCACACAATATAGGCCGCAAACTCGCCGCCTCGCTTGCGCGATGTCGCGCCGCCGCGCCCCGCGCCCACGCGCCGCCTCGCCTCGCATCGCTGCAGGCAGGCCTCGCACTCGCGTGCACGCCCCGGCCCACCGCCACCCCGCTTGTCCGGGCCGGGCCCACTACCAGTATACGGCAAAGAAGTCCATCAATAATAGCGACTCGCTTTCAGTAATTTGCGACATCGGGTCTAAAAAGACAGTAAATGATCTCGCACGAAAATATTATCTACTACCCGCTTACTGTACACAAATCGTGGCTTTGATCGCAGGGAAATACTTATCTTATATTACCCGCTTACTGTAGGTATACAGATCGCGGCTCAATTGCTTAACACTAAGACCATGAAAGGCTGCCCTATTGGAAGCCATCATAAAGAAGCAGAAATAATTAACCCAGCGATCTCTTGCAATGTCGCTTGATACGCCATACAATAGCTGAAACCAGACCGCAAATCGATCGAATGATCATGAAAATTCAATTTTACCAATAGGTACACATTTATGCTGTAGGTGTACATCGTATGCTGCGTGTTATGAGTAGGTACCTACATACAAAACATGAATTCCGCCGCGCGACGAATCTTGGTACCAGCCTGGTAACCAGACTGACAAACAAACTAGCAGATAACTGACACAAGTTCCGGCTCTAAACGGCCGTATTTTTCAGGTTTCTTCGCACTCACACTCACAGTGCTATTTTATTCATGTATATGAAAAATAAGAAATCAAAAATTCGCTACGGTGGAATTTGAACCTGTGGCCTTCGGAATGCCGTCCCATCGCTCTACCAATTGAGCTAACGAGGCTTCCTTATCACTGCGTAGTAACGGCGACCGACACGCCGCCGCCGCCGCCGCCCGCCTGCGCCCGGCCACCTCCCGCCTCTACGAGGTCGTAGCTCGTTCGTAGCCGCAGCTCGTAGCGTTGGTATTACGTAACCGCTACTAGAAACACACGACTGATAATGAATGACCGCACCACCTTAGGCTGGATCGACGGTCATAGTATAGAATATTCATTCATACCCTGTTGTACATACAACGTGCGGTTCCCGATCCGCCCGACTGTAGTGGCCTATTTTTATATCTATCGGAGCTCTTTTAAAATGCCTGTCGCATATAGAAAAATGAGGTTTACTTTTAATGTCAAAAATTAAATCAGGAACAATGATTCAATCACTAACCGACTTCATTTAAAGTCGAGGATCTCTGTACCGCATGGTACTGTTATCAAATCAGAAAAAGATCTCGAAAGATAACTACCTACTTTCTTATCAAAGTACACTTTTTACCTATTATCCAGAAATTATTTGAAGTTCAAATTAAACTCTAAGCTAACCAATTACTTTAATGGTAACACCCTACATCTTCAAAATAAAATTATGAAGACTGTATTGAATGCAATTTAACTTGCTGATTTTTTTTTATAACTTTGTTTTATAATAGCTTAATTAATCACAAATAGAATGTTGAACAAACAGCTTTTGTCAAATGAAGCGACTTGTTTTACTACCGAAAACTAGTGCAACTTTTATAACAATTTAACTTATGATAATGTAATTTAATTTATATATTACCTATATCATAACATAAACTAGCACAAGATAGCTTACCACCAGAAAATAAAAATTATTTTAAATTTGAATTGCTGATTTTTTCAAACCATAACACGTTTTAACGTTCGTTAGTTCGCAAAACTCAAAGGCTGCTCACATCGGCATGATCAGCCGTTAAATATTATGGTTTACTTTACAAAAATCATTCGAGCAACAAAGTATTTGTCAGTAATGATAATGACACCCACCTTGGGGCGTCATCGGCGTGTCCCTCTGATTTGATTATGACAGATGTATGACTATTCCCTCTCTGCAAACAGAATTTGCACGGTGGTGGTAGAAAACTTATGAGGACTGTGGTCACTTTTAATGACAAGTGATAGTTACATAAACGAGATACACTCTGACGCCTCAACGTTTGGGGTTTGGAAGCAGCGTGTGATAAGAGCACACAGCAAGCGGTATATCGTCTGAGGACAAGAGTAAGCAGCCACCAACTACTGGGAACT
The DNA here is from genome assembly GCA_029255725.1 of Scrobipalpa atriplicella. Lineage (NCBI taxonomy): Eukaryota > Metazoa > Arthropoda > Insecta > Lepidoptera > Gelechiidae > Scrobipalpa > Scrobipalpa atriplicella. The sequence goes on along the minus strand of JARACY010003609.1, from coordinate 10,499 downwards.
GCTGGCAGCATCTTCCACACTCATGATCTTTGCCAAATATCTTGTTTAGACATTTTCATTGTATGTTATTGTCAGGTATTGATTGCTGCGTATTGATAACATCGCTTATATAAACACTCATGGGTGGCATACAGTTTCCGTATTAATCCAAGTTGCTAAAAATATTTAGCAGCGGTGTGAAGATAATTTATTTTAAACTTTGCTAGCTACATCAAGACCAAGAACTTACAATTTTGTAGCAGTTGTAGCTGTGGATCAATCTAGCTAGACACATACATCCAAATGAATAACAAAAGGATGATGTTGGACTCAGTTTTATTTGTATTACCTATACAATAATAAAATAAATAACTTTCAATTTTGGCGGCCATTAGATTGATTTGTTTGAAAGATAATTAAACAAAAGATTTAAGAAATATGTATCATTATGGTATCATGGAATTGTGATCTTGATATATTTGCAGTTAATGTTAACTATCGACTGTCCAAACTATATCACACTAAAAATGTTACTGAGAATCGTACATGACGGAACCACAGAAATTGTAGAAGTACACAATTTACCTTGTCAGAGCTTGACCTTCTCTCCTAACCAACATCGTATTTTCTATATTTGCAGGCTGCAAATTTGCAGTAGCAGAAGGATTCCCGATTCTTATTCCGGAGGAAGGGATATTATCCCTCTAGTAATACTAATAGATTTTAATAATAACTCCCTCATCTATCAAATAACTGGGACAGTATACTAAATGTAAAATTCCTATCAAGAAAAGAACTGTGACTTGTTCCCAAAGGTACGCAATTCGGCTCTCTATTTGAACAGTTGTAAAGCTGCGCTAACCATACTGATCGGATCGGACATGATATTGTCTCGTTGCATGACCGTGTGCAGAGATTTTCTTATTTTTTTGTTTAAAAAAAAAAAAAAAAAAGGCGTACCTATTTATATTTAGGCTGCGATCCGCGCCATATAATATGACGTCACGTGGGATATACCAACCTCGTTTTTTAGTTCCTCTCGTCATGGTACCCCAGAAATCAGAATAGAACTATATTAAACGCTCTCTAACGTTCTCTATAAGAAAGGCATATCGAATCAATGCAGAAAAATATACTTGCATAGTTTAGGGTAAAAAATATACATGCATAGTATTTTACTTACTATTTTACTTATAATTAAAATCTCAGTTTTGATTTAAACGTCCCGGACGTGTTCAACACAAACAGTTTTTATCCCTACCTTTCTTTTGGAGCTAAACCTATTAAATAAATAATGGACCTAGAACTAGAATGCTACCTGCTTAGGACATGATTCTTTCGTAATACGAAAAACTACTTATCTTAGTTTGAAAAAAAAAAAAACACCTATTCGGCGTCAATGCAAACACTAAGCCGCTGGGTGAACAACAAGGTTACTGCTAAATTCTCGGACCAGATCTCTCGCTGGTACCAGCGTCAACCAGATCCGCTACCGTCTGCTGGTCTATTAACAGCGCTATTTTAGCTAATTTCCGTTACTGAAATGTGTTACGCGCTGATGGAACCTTTTTGGCCAGGAGCCATTCTTGATCAATATGATCCATAAAACTTAAGTTGTTATAATATCTATACTTATGTTTACATCTCGTATGCATTAATCATACCTATTTAACTAATGATTTATTTTAGTTACTTTATTAACTAAACTATTGATTTAAAACAATCATATAACCTATTGATTTTAAATAATCATCACCTTATTTTGTTTTATCAGATCTACTGAATAACAAAATAACGCGTTCCTGAAACCTGTACTCGTAACTCTCAAAGTCTACTAAGTGCTATTTAATAATCTCGAGTGACGAAACACGAAGTATAATTAATGATTAAACGAACTTACCTGTATGTGAAGTTCTATCATAATTATACGAGTGTTTCGTCCGAAGAGATTATTAACACCCAACCCTCCCTAATCCCCATCATAAGGTTTCAGGAACCGATCTCAGGAACAGAATATCTGAACTTAATGACGTACAAATCGGTACCAGGCCGGAGCTAGGGCAACAGAACTACCCTCAGAGAAAAATATAAAATTTAATAGAGGGAAAATTTTTAAGTACCCTCTCAAATAAGTGCAAATGTGGTGGTGCCTATGTTGCGTACTACTAAGTGCTATTTAATAATCTCTTCGGACGAAACACTCGTATAATTATGATAGAACTTCACATACAGGTAAGTTCGTTTAATCATTAATTATGTATTGTATTGCTTTAGTGACGGGTTGTCAGCCCATCGCCTAAATTGCAATACCTGAAACCCTTGTATCCCTTAGCTGGTTTTTACAGCATGCCCGGGAGGAGATGCAGCTGGCACATTCTATGTTTTTCTATCGCTCCCAGTCCAGCATGGAAGCAAGCAAAGCATGTCAATATAAAATGTGTAAAAAATTAGCTTACCATATATGTTATGTTATGGTAGTATTGATCCATGACACTAAACAACTTCATCAAATGAACACAGGTTGAACGAAATAACATTTAGACCTTCCCTTGACCTTTCATATAAAAACTCGAGCAGCTGACACCGTTTGTATGGGAAGAGGAAGTTCAATTTTGTAAACACTTCGTCCTATATTCCTTGGGTAAAATTGTTCAGTGTCATAGGGCGTAGGTAGGCTGGTATTCTGTTCAGCAAATTCTACAAAAAAAGTCACATGGGATTTGAAACTTCGACCTCCAGCGTGCCGTTGTCCTGACCTATTGTCTCAAGCTATTGTGATCAAACTAACTGACAAAATTAATAGTTACTTTAAACGCCAAAGTGTGGTGGATTTTAACAGATTTATGTTCTAATAAAAACACTATACTCTGTACAACATAGCTTGATCTTTTTGACAGATGTCAAACACATACTGTTATGAAAGAGTCTCTTTCGCACCTGTGATCTTTTGATATTTCCTACCTGCTGTCACAGGACTCTAGCTACATTGGACAAAGTATAATATAAAATACCTCTTTTACAGAACCGCAGACGTGGTGGGCAAACCGAAAGGCCACGGACAAGAGAAGGACGTGGTGATAAACAGAGAGAAGAAAGAGAAGAGCAAATCGTCGCGCGCCAATCACAACCGCCGCGGAGCCGCGCAGTGGAAGCGCAGCCAGGGAATGATGCCCTCATAACCATAGCGGGTAGGCAGAGGGTTAAAGGGTGAACAACACTGCGTTACTGCAAAGATTTTGCGATAAAACCAAGATTTTGCAATGCGACGCAGATTTTGCGATGTGATGCAGATTTTACGATGCGACGCAGATTTTGCGATGCGATGCAACGTAGATTTTGCGATGCGATGCAGTTTTTGCGATACGATGCCGTAACGCAGTGGTGTGGTGTGGCCTCCTTTTTGGTGCATTTGGTCACTGTTGCGTTTGGTACAAAAATAAAAACAGTCAAAACTGCGTTTTGTCAAAGCTTATAACTATAAACAGAGAAGGGGATGATGCCTTCCTTACCATAGGCAGAGGTGAAGGCACAACACTGCGTTACGACATCGCATCGCAAAAGTCGAATGCGACGCAGATTTTGCGATGTCTCTTTTCTCTCTCCGTCTCTTTCAACGGTAAATAGATTTATATTCACAGAATCACGTCTATATTACCGAATGAGATCACCAACGGCTTAAAAAAAATATTTGTAGTCATGGCGGTCACAACCCAATCCAATGCAAAAAATTACTTTGCAAGGTAGGTGTAAATAACATAATGTAATCGTAAATCTGTATTTATGATTACATTATGTTATTTATACCTGCCTAATTTCCCAGCAATGTGGCCTGATATAAATGTGATTTCGAATATAACCCGTGCACATAAAGAAACGATCTATAAATGGCCGACGCTCGCATGCGTTCTCGCTCACTCTCTATTAGGTAGAGCGAGAACGCATGCGAGGCGGACCAATCACGAAGCGAGCCGACGCCATTTTCAAATCGTTTCTTTAAACGCACGGCTTATAAGTTTATTCTAAACCAGAGAAGACAGATACAGCCATATTTAATTTAGATGTCATATTTTCTTCAAATCATGTACCATTACTACATGCGTTTCAAAACTTTTTTATAAATCTTGCTGTTACATGTAATAATAACGACAACAATTGCACTTACAGGGACAATATTTACAATTAAAAGTCGATTGACTCGATTGTGTTAAGTGATATAATTTAATTAACTATTTATAAAGTCTTTATAAAAGATGTTATCCCAGACACCTATTTGTTTTAATTAGACTACTTTACCTTCAATACTAAACTATTAAAATTTTGACGCTCAGTTAATAAAACTGAACAACTTTCACAAATTTTATCACCCCATACAAAATGTCCACTTTGTTCTTTGACTTCGATCCTTCTTCAATCAGTCAATTTTAATTTTTTCTCTTTTGTGAAATTCTTTCTTGAAAGTTGTTCAGTTTTCGTTGACTTTTTTGTTAATTTTGTACAAAGAAATTTTGTAGTATGAAGGGTGGGTGTAAGTAATATTGCCTCCAAAATTTTATGGGGTTGCTTAGTCAAAAAAAACTGAGCAAACATCTGTCACAAAGAAATTCTTCTGGTAATTTTGTGTAGGTACGGAAGGCAAATTTTCTTAAAATATATACCGGGTGTTAAACTTACCAACAAACTCATGAAACTGACCAACTTTCCACAAGGAACGTGAAATGAAATTATGAAAAGAAGTTGTTCAGCTTCGTTGTTGACTTCTTGTTCTTGACTGAGCAACCCTTTTCAGTTTTTGGACACTTACACCCGTTATAGAATCATAGAATGAATACTAGCCAATAAAGACTCACTTCGCAGTGCGCAAGTAGCGCGCATCGCATGAAATACGACGCATTATGCGCAGTTAAGCGCGCATGGAGACGTCCCATAAACTTGCGTACGTACCCGCCGGCACCGCTTTGATACTAGGGTGAGACTATAATGGTAGACTTTCCGCGTTTCCGGTCGTCATACTTACAACACAAACCATGTCAGGGGTCAATACGGTTTAAAATTGATACTATGGCTTATCGGGAAATCTACTAGAAAAATCTACTCGAAATTCGAAAGACCGCTAGGTATCTTTATTCACGATCGAAAAATCGTATGCATTCATACAGATCGGCATTCCGGGTTATATTTTAAGCCAGTACGCAAACTAAGGTTGCCCATAAAAATTGTCTGATCAAAGATTTTATTTCTCAGAAGAATTTCTTTGTGAAAGCTGTTCAGTTTCGTTGCTTGAGCAAACCCCATCAGTTCGCGTACAAACTAAAAAAAAAATACAACTGAATCCCGCTACCCGCTCCGCTCATCACCATGCGCAAAGGGCGGGCATCACAAAGATGAAATATTGCGATTCTAAGCACGCGCGAATCGCACTCGCTATTCAAAGCCAATCCAAAGACATGCATAATCATAGCCGATGTTGCGAAATGACCCTTTCTTAGGGTCCGCTGGATAATGGACACTTCATCTTTATGAAGCTTATGAAATACATTGCCCATATCTTTTTGCGATTACTGTTAAAGTATTATTAAACCTACCTACCTCAATGAAAATATAGGGACTTTTATTAAATAGCGCGATGGTTTAGTCACTAAACTAAACTTCAGTGGATAGAGCCACGCCCGCCGCGCTCATAAGTAACCTGTTAACCTGTAAGTTAACTGCCTCCGTGGTCTAGTGGTCTGAGCCATGGGCTCTCGATCTGGAGGTCCTGGGTTCGATTCCCAGGGGGGGGACACAAAGTTGATATGTTGTGTTAATTTATCACTTTGTGAGATAATCCCCAGTTTGGTTAGGACATTGCAGGCTGAATCACCTGATTTTCAGAGAAGAAAAAGGATTCCGTGCTTCGGAGGGCACGTTAAGCCGTCGGTCCCGGTCGCTGTCATTGATAGTGGTCGCTACACAAACCATGTCAGAAGCCTATAGCTGTGCTATTAGGCGGTTTAAAAACTCTGACACCAGGGTTCATCGGGTCGATCGACTTGATACCCATACGACAGAAGAAGAAGTAACTTGTGATAGAGCCATGTTTTTCGGCTTCCGAGTTTTAAAATAAGTAGGTCCGTTCGGTGAAGGAAAACATCGTGAGGAGACCTGCACACACCTACGAAGAAATTCAAAAATTGTATGTGAAGTCGACAAATCCGTACTGGGCCCACGCGGCCCTACTGCATGGCCCTACGTGGGCCACGGATTGGTGGTCCAGTCCAGTCGAGTTTTTTATGAGATTCAGCCAAGCCCCTGCTGTTTCATCGCTGAAAAAACAGTTTTTCTTAGATAACAATATCCAGTATTGAGTTATACAAAATAGGCACTTTATATCCGAACATCAACTATTTCCATGTACAAATGGAAATTAAATAGCTTACGTAGCCTTTATAGTTCGACATAATAGTTCTTATAACCTTCCTAAGGACAAGGAGCGGCAGTTAACATGTTTACAAATGACCAACTATAAGATCGAATCACCTATTGACGTTATCAGGTGTGTTATCTAAGACTATGTCTGTATTTCTTTTCACTAACGTTTTCTCGAAAGACAACGAAACTGAATTTTCAAGAAACTCTGTCAGGAATTAAAAAACGATTCGCTCCTCGATACAAATTATCCGATCGAAGTGGTCATTTTGCGTGGGGAAGTATTTTTTTTCATTTCCTGAAAGAATTTCTTTGTGAAAAAAAGTTGTTCAGATTCGTTGATAAAGCAACTCTCTAATTTTTCGGGAAGCTGTCCCTAAAATCCTTTATTATGAAGTAATTTGTTTCTACCATATTACAAAGTTGACTATACATAACATACGTGGAGAGATCCTACAAGAGAATAACCACTTTAAAAACAATTAAACTGTTTCTGGGATGGGCTCAATTCAATGTGCACAGTTTTGTTGTTTTGTGTCTAGCGAGCCTGCGCCTGCGCTGCGTCTCTGAATGCCATTCTACAAAGTCTTTTTAATTGTCATTAATCGACGATGCGACCACCAGGGATGTACTGTTTTTTAGTAGGTACACTGGGTGTAAAAAAAATGCTGGTCAATCTTTACCCATGAAACTAAACTGAACAGATTTTCCCAATGACTCGAGCAACTGACACCATTTGTATGTGAGGCCCCTATTTTTTAACCATATTTGGATTTAAGTATGATTCTTGGGGAAAGTTGTTCAGTTTTTATCGTATATTCGTTCACACCCTAAAGTTCGGTCATTATTTTTTACACTCATCAATTAATGATAAATAAGTAATATAAGTATATTATATTTAAAATTTCTCTCAATACTTACTGCATGCTTCCGTTGAAAGTACAGGATTAAAGGTTCTCAAAGTGGCATCCATATCAAGCAACAAGACCCCACAACAGAGTTAAATTAATCCCTTAATGCAACCCTGTGTTGTAAGCGTGCCGCCCTGTAATTTTGTGATCATTCACTACGATGTAACCAATAGATAGAGTCGCAGTAATTGCCTTCATTTGTGTCGTATAAATCAATTACTTGACATCTTGGCTCCAGCTTCACATGGGATACTTTACACCTGTCTTGCTAGAAATGCCAGGTGAAGAGAATTATGGGATTGGTTTGAAGACCCAAAAGTCTTTGCAACCCTGTAACAAGTCTCCTCGGCCAATAGACGTCCACCGCACGACATATGTCTTTAAGGATCTCCACGATGATCGGTCTAGCGCCTTCGCATTCAGCAGCTTCCCGCGACCTTCACCAGATCGTCGGTCCAGCCCAGTTGGATTCGACGATCGACCTTATTCTGAAAGGTGGATCTTACCAACTGGATTATTCTTAAACAACTAGGTAAAGACGACTCCGTGCTTCGGATGGCACGTAAAGCTGTCTTGTCCGCTGTCTTGCTTGATACTGGCGGTAAAAAATAATGACCGAACTTTAGGGTGTGAACGAATATACGATAAACTGAACAACTTTCCCAAGAATCATACTTAAATCCAAATATGGTTAAAAAATAGGGGCCTCACATACAAATGGTGTCAGTTGCTCGAGTCATTGGGAAAATCTGTTCAGTTTAGTTTCATGGGTAAAGATTGACCAGCATTTTTTTTACACCCAGTGTACCTACTAAAAAACAGTACATCCCTGGTGGTCGCATCGTCGATTAATGACAATTAAAAAGACTTTGTAGAATGGCATTCAGAGACGCAGCGCAGGCGCAGGCTCGCTAGACACAAAACAACAAAACTGTGCACATTGAATTGAGCCCATCCCAGAAACAGTTTAATTGTTTTTAAAGTGGTTATTCTCTTGTAGGATCTCTCCACGTATGTTATGTATAGTCAACTTTGTAATATGGTAGAAACAAATTACTTCATAATAAAGGATTTTAGGGACAGCTTCCCGAAAAATTAGAGAGTTGCTTTATCAACGAATCTGAACAACTTTTTTTCACAAAGAAATTCTTTCAGGAAATGAAAAAAAATACTTCCCACGCAAAATGACCACTTCGATCGGATAATTTGTATCGAGGAGCGAATCGTTTTTTAATTCCTGACAGAGTTTCTTGAAAATTCAGTTTCGTTGTCTTTCGAGAAAACGTTAGTGAAAAGAAATACAGACATAGTCTTAGATAACACACCTGATAACGTCAATAGGTGATTCGATCTTATAGTTGGTCATTTGTAAACATGTTAACTGCCGCTCCTTGTCCTTAGGAAGGTTATAAGAACTATTATGTCGAACTATAAAGGCTACGTAAGCTATTAATTTCCATTTGTACATGGAAATAGTTGATGTTCGGATATAAAGTGCCTATTTTGTATAACTCAATACTGGATATTGTTATCTAAGAAAAACTGTTTTTCAGCGATGAAACAGCAGGGGCTTGGCTGAATCTCATAAAAAACTCGACTGGACTGGACCACCAATCCGTGGCCCACGTAGGGCCATGCAGTAGGGCCGCGTGGGCCCAGTACGGATTTGTCGACTTCACATACAATTTTTGAATTTCTTCGTAGGTGTGTGCAGGTCTCCTCACGATGTTTTCCTTCACCGAACGGACCTACTTATTTTAAAACTCGGAAGCCGAAAAACATGGCTCTATCACAAGTTACTTCTTCTTCTGTCGTATGGGTATCAAGTCGATCGACCCGATGAACCCTGGTGTCAGAGTTTTTTAAACCGCCTAATAGCACAGCTATAGGCTTCTGACATGGTTTGTGTAGCGACCACTATCAATGACAGCGACCGGGACCGACGGCTTAACGTGCCCTCCGAAGCACGGAATCCTTTTTCTTCTCTGAAAATCAGGTGATTCAGCCTGCAATGTCCTAACCAAACTGGGGATTATCTCACAAAGTGATAAATTAACACAACATATCAACTTTGTGTCCCCCCCCTGGGAATCGAACCCAGGACCTCCAGATCGAGAGCCCAGGCTCAGACCACTAGACCACGGAGGCAGTTAACTTACAGGTTAACAGGTTACTTATGAGCGCGGCGGGCGTGGCTCTATCCACTGAAGTTTAGTTTAGTGACTAAACCATCGCGCTATTTAATAAAAGTCCCTATATTTTCATTGAGGTAGGTAGGTTTAATAATACTTTAACAGTAATCGCAAAAAGATATGGGCAATGTATTTCATAAGCTTCATAAAGATGAAGTGTCCATTATCCAGCGGACCCTAAGAAAGGGTCATTTCGCAACATCGGCTATGATTATGCATGTCTTTGGATTGGCTTTGAATAGCGAGTGCGATTCGCGCGTGCTTAGAATCGCAATATTTCATCTTTGTGATGCCCCGCCCTTTGCGCATGGTGATGAGCGGAGCGGGTAGCGGGATTCAGTTGTATTTTTTTTTAGTTTGTACGCGAACTGATGGGGTTTGCTCAAGCAACGAAACTGAACAGCTTTCACAAAGAAATTCTTCTGAGAAATAAAATCTTTGATCAGACAATTTTTATGGGCAACCTTAGTTTGCGTACTGGCTTAAAATATAACCCGGAATGCCGATCTGTATGAATGCATACGATTTTTCGATCGTGAATAAAGATACCTAGCGGTCTTTCGAATTTCGAGTAGATTTTTCTAGTAGATTTCCCGATAAGCCATAGTATCAATTTTAAACCGTATTGACCCCTGACATGGTTTGTGTTGTAAGTATGACGACCGGAAACGCGGAAAGTCTACCATTATAGTCTCACCCTAGTATCAAAGCGGTGCCGGCGGGTACGTACGCAAGTTTATGGGACGTCTCCATGCGCGCTTAACTGCGCATAATGCGTCGTATTTCATGCGATGCGCGCTACTTGCGCACTGCGAAGTGAGTCTTTATTGGCTAGTATTCATTCTATGATTCTATAACGGGTGTAAGTGTCCAAAAACTGAAAAGGGTTGCTCAGTCAAGAACAAGAAGTCAACAACGAAGCTGAACAACTTCTTTTCATAATTTCATTTCACGTTCCTTGTGGAAAGTTGGTCAGTTTCATGAGTTTGTTGGTAAGTTTAACACCCGGTAA
>JARACY010003608.1:0-32058 GCA_029255725.1 Scrobipalpa atriplicella | reverse complement strand
ATCCGTGTGCGATGCAGGCTCTAAACAGGCTTACTAATTGCACAATCAGTCGGTCGTCGCTCCATTTCAGAAGCCCCGGAAATATACCATCCAGGCCGGCCGACTTGTATGGAAGGAAGCTGTTGATAGCCCATTTCACCTTGTCATAAGTGACTATTCTGCGGGCTTGATTCCAGTCAAATGAGGTTGCCAAGTTGCTCTTGGTCACCTCCCAGGTTCCAGCCTCGGTGATGACGCATCCTGGGAAGTGTGTCCTAAGCAGCAGTTCGCTTATCTCTGTATCTGACTTAGTATAAGTGCCATCAGGATTCTTCAGGGAACCTATACTGCGCTCAGGCTCGCTAGTAAGGATGTTTTTAATTCTGGTGGCTTGACTGTTATTTTCTATGTTGGTACAAAAGCGTTTCCAGCATTCGTTTTTCCTGAGTCGGATCTGCTTTTTGTAGTGATATTGGCTTGTTTTGTACGTGTCCCAGTCTGAGTCCAGACGGGTATTTTTGGCTTTGTTGAACAGCTTTCTTACCTTGCGACGTAGTTTTTCCAGCTCGGGGCTCCACCAGTTGTTCTTACCTCCGGGGGCCCTTCTGGGTGTCACAAGTGGGCATGTTGATTCGTAGCAGTTCAGTAGAGTATCTGTTAGTAGATTGTTGTGTGTGTCTATCTCCGCAGTGGTCTTGTACGTTGGAATGCCTATGCCCTTCAGATTTTCTGCAGTTTTGGCAAGATACCTCATGCGGTCCATCGTCCGGGGGTTCCTTCGCGGCTCCGCGGGTTTCACCGTGATATTTATTTTGAAAATGATCCACCTGTGGTCAGAGCAAGAAGAGTCTTTGGATACATGCCAGTCAAAGATCTGCCGCGAAATGAGTTCTGTGGCCAAGGTGAGATCAATGATAGTTTGGGCTCTCCTTGTAACAAAAGTAGGTTCCGAGCCCCGGTTGATTATTTCTAAATTAGTGGTAAGGAGATAGCTTAGAAGTTCCTCACCTCGTGTGTTTGTCTTGTCGCTGCCCCACGTGACATGGTGCGCGTTGGAGTCGACTGCTATGATGAGCTCTAACCCTTCCTTCTCACAGTGTGCGACCAGTGCAGATAGTTCCTGCGTGGGCACTTCCTCGTCGCCCGGCAGATAGGCAGACGCGATGACCAGCTCTGGTAGGTTGAGGGATGGGTTATTCAGGAGCCTGATGGCTGTCAGGTCCCTGGAACAGAACTCTGTCATTAAAACTGTTGATACCTCTTTAGGTGCGAATATGCAAGTTCTGGGATTACTTACGGTGGTGTTTAGTAGAAGTTTTCCTCCTATGTTAGAGAGACCACAGATTCTGCCCTTCCTAATCCACGGCTCTTGGATTAGGGCTATGGTCTTGGGAGATGCCTCCAGCGCCCTGCGTAAATTGGCCGTAGCAGTTTGGCTATGCTGGAGGTTGGTTTGAAGGGCTTTATAGGTCGCGAGGTGGGGAGCTGTCTGGTCCATCGCTACTGCGACTCCCCAACAGTGTCTCCTCCTCTTCCATCTCCGCCCCATCGAACCAGTCCTTCCTAGCGCTCGCCGTTGCCAGGGCGTCGGCTGCACCGGCGGGACCAGTTGACTGGGTGTCAGCCGGGGCCTGCTCTAGAGCTGGTCCGACTGCAACCTCAGTGGGGGGGTCGACGACTACGACCGGACCGAGACCTCCGGGATTCTCCTCCATCACAGAGATGGGTTGTGGTTCCCGTGTGGCCGCGGAGCCTGGTTGGGATGTGGAGGGAGGCCTAGCAGATTCTGCCGAGGCTTCTCCCGCGTTGGCCTCCTTCTGGAAAAGGACGTAGCAAGACCCGTACTTGTACGCCACTTTGCGTTGCTTCTTTTTGATAGCATCGACTTCCGGGAGCGGGATTCCCAGGACGACAAAGATGCCCTTCCGGTCCTCCTGCTTCTCGGCATGATACAGGCTCCAAGTGTCAATCTTGTAGCACTTGTTCTGCCGACGAAGTCTGATGCGTACCTCATCCAGGGTCGTATCGACGTCTGGTATAAACATACCCGCCTTGACCCTACGGGGGATCTCCGACTGCCGCCGGAGCACCAATTTGGTTCCCGGGATTGGTGAGGTGAGATTCGTCTCGACAGTGCGGCGAAGCCATTCCAAAGAGAAGTCGTCCTCGCACCGTAGCTTGAGGACTCCCTCACTGAGGAACATCTTGCCGAGGAATGACGGAGCGCGATCGTCATCTGTCGAGGTCGATGGGGCAAAGATAAAATCATCCAGCGCCTTCACCATGGCGCTCTGAAGGGCTGCTGAATGCTCCTCTGACAGGTCATAGAAAGGCTCAGTGGTGACGGCCACGGCAAGATCGTTAGAACCCACCGCGTCCGCGTAACTGGCCCCGCCATGAACCGGGCGTCCAGACGTGTTGCGTCGGGGTGTAGAGGCCGTCTTAGCGCGCCTGCCTCCGTCCTGGGGTGACATGGTGTCATCAGGACGAGCCCTCTTTGAGGGCTTGGTTTGGCCATGGGCCTCCCCCGAGGCATTCGCAGCCTTGGCAGCCCGCTTACCTCCCGAGCCACGACATCCGCGAGGACGAGGGGCTACACCGCGTTTGACCGCAGGAGCTTCGCTCGCCTGCACGTTGGGTTGGGGAGCCCCATCGGTACCTCCCGTCCCCGCGGCCGGCAAGCCGGCGCGCAGGTTCGGGTCAGTAGACGACGGGCCTGGATCAGGCTTTGCAGCCGTTACCTGGGCTGCAGTTTCCTGCTGCCTACTCCCTTTCCTTTCCTGCCGGCGAGCCCGCCGGCGATCAGCGCGCGCTTTAGCGCGGCGCGATATGCCGGACGGTACCCTCTTCCCTGACGCCTGAGAGGCATTGGGTTTTGCCGGCCTGATCTTCAGGGGGACGTTCCACCGGGCCTGCTCTTGCGAGGAGATCCCTGGCATCGCGTTCCTGAGGGCCGTAAGGTCCATAGCTCCTGATGCGTTGGCATTGGTGGAGTCCACTGGACCCGCCTGTACCTGTGCACCAGCTGCTGGTGGAATTGGCTGAAGTGTGCGTTCAACCTGTGGTGGTAGATGCGGCGCTTCCGAAGATGCTGCTCGTGCATTTACCTGCACGCCTTTCGGCGCGGTAATCCCTTGCGCTGCCGAAGCTGCTGCAGGGGTGGAGTGCTTCAAACCTTTTTTTTTGCCCATACTGATATTCTGGAGTGTATATCCCCAGCGGCGTACCACCCTCCTTGGAGCCCGCAAAAGGGGACGCTACGTGTCGAATACACGCAGTCGCCAGTACTACCCTGAGGATATTCGGTCCCCTCCTCGGCAAAGCGAGGCCGAGCATCAGTCCGAGGGAACTCAAGCACGATTGGTCCCCGTGTGGAAAGGAAACCCCACGGGGTCGCACCGAGCACCGCGGGTGAGTCGTCTCGTTCGCACTGATTCAGGAACCTCGCCTGACATCCCTTTAACGGAAATGTCGCAGCCGATTGACCACAGGTGGCTAGTCTGTGGCCTCCCGTTTCGGGGCAAAGAAAGTAAAAGAACAGTGGTAGCCCCAAAGAGGCGTGTTGCTTACAGTGGCACTGACCCGGCTCACTGCTCGCTCAACCATCCAGAGGCTCCGTCTTCACCCCTTACGGGTCTCCACGCACGGCACAAACACGCGGGTGGCTGGTTTCCCCTAACCTGCCATCAGCTAGTCGTTGTGATGACAGGCCCGCAGCTGTACAGCCACAACTGAGCTGCAGTGACGGGGTGCTGGGGGACCGGATTTAAGGCGCCGGTGGTTCGCCTCCGCTTCCATAGATCGGCTACTGTGGCTCCGAGGTGGATGTTATTGTGTGAAACTCGTTACTAAGCCACAGTATTACCAGTGTGCACGGCGCGGACGTACTATGGAAACTTGGTGATGGGCGCCCATAGCCCAGGTCCACACTCCCTGAGCGTACGCTGTTCGGCATTACCTGGTGCTTACTAGTGGCAGTCTTCCAGCTAGACTGCTACTCCAGGACCGTTTCCTACCATCACCCACGCACACCTAACGCCACCAGTCACCAGATGACTGAAGTTTAAAAAAAAAATATTTAAAAAAATGTGTAACTTTTCTATAATTTTTGTTCCAGGCACAAGCACCGGACGATCTGTCAGTGAAGCGAGGCGAGTGGGTGTACGCGGACTTAACGCAGCAGACGGTGGAAGGGTGGTTGTGGGCCCACGCACCCAAATCGCGACGCTCCGGGTTCATTCCCACAGCGTACGCGCGAGCACCTCATACCACCTCGCTATAAAGATCCTCAATCACTATCAATACACGTCAATTTATATCAAATAACAACATAAGATTATACTGTAGCTGTAGGTGTAGGTAAATAATTAAGTTTAAAATGTTGAAATTTCTAAGAAGTGCCAATATATTATTCAACTGTACATAATTTAAAAATGAATCTTATTTTAGTGAAGATTCTAGGTTATGTTTCTTTTTATTTTTAAAGCTTTCTCACTTTATAATAATAATCAAATGTAGAAGCCCATTTATGCAAAAATACAGGGTGTTAATTTAATTGCATGCCATAGCTTAGGAGGTGTTTCAGTAACGTAAAAGGAGCCCATGAAAAATGTAAAAAATAAACCAACTCAATAAATAAAAAAGTTATTAATCAGTTTTTATTATAATTCCAAAAGCTGCATCTAGCTCTCCGGCTATAACTGAGCCCTCGCGAGTTTCTCTCATTGATCGATAGCGACTCGCGCTGCGCGCCGCGGCGCGCGTGATTGATTTAACCGGACGGCCAGCCGCAACTCTGGGAATCATTATGAATACCTACTTACCGATTATTGTTTTTTTCATTTTTTTATTTGTATTTTTTTTTTTTTATAGGCTCCTTTTACGTTACTTTCTAAGCTATGGCACGCAATTAAATAAACACCCTGTATATTTTAAACTTTAGTAAAATAATATGATGTCTTCCGAAAATTTTGTTGAAGCTTTAAATCAATTAAAAATAATTTTTAGGCATTTTATATATAAAATGTTATGTATGTCCGTCCAAATTAGACTGATTTTTGTGAATACGCATTAAGTATAGGTTTTTTTATAACATTTTTACATTAGTGTTTAAGGTATTTTACAATATTTTATAAATAAACAATTAAAATAAATATCATGCCTTTTTCTTCTATAACCTTCAATGTTTAGAAGTCTCTGATTCAACCAACATTTTCATTACAAGAAAACACTTCTATGCAGCGTAAGTAAACTTAATAAGACACCAAAAGAACTGTGCTAAATACTTATAATTCTCTATAACTAATGCATAACTTCCGTATCAACGTCTACAATGAGACTTCTCTTCTTTCTCTTGGCCTGTTGTTTGATTTCATCCTTTATGGTCCATTCTTTGAGTTGCTCCTCGACTTTTGCTATGTCTTGTTCAGTGACCGTCACTGGTAACTCAAGAGCCAACTGTTCACTCCGTATAAACTTCAATGCGTTCAGTTTCTCCTTCAAAAATGGTCCCTGTTGACTTTCTAATAAGTTCCTGTAGTCAGCAAGTTTGTTGTTGCGAATCTCATCACAGTGCAATTCGGTGAGTTTCCGTAAGGACTCCTTACGTGACAATTTGTGGTATGTTCTGGAAAATATAAATAGAAAAGGTCTTGCTATTTTATCTTTGATAGTATATTTTTAGGGATATTAAACCTGATAATTCACACTACAGAAGAAAACTATAACTAGGATTTATTATCACAGTAGTAGGTGTTATAGGCTATGGTTCTGCTATCAGGTGGGCCATATGCTGCTAAGTCCCTTCAGCTACTTTCAACTGGATGGTTCGTAACCAGCTACGAAGAGGAATATTTTTTACTGTTTTGTAACCAGTTACCAATAAACTGTTGCCTTTGTATAACATAAAAAAAGTAACTCACTCTGGATGTGCTTTGTATTCAATGTTGAGCTTCTCCAGAACCCACTCAAACTTCTTGTAATCATATTGACGGAGAAATTTCAACAACTTCTTCCTTTTGTCTATCAACTCTTGCGCTGTTTGCTGTAAAAAGAACATAAATACAATCATGTATACACATCTTTAAATTCGTTATAAATATAAAAGGGACAGTGGCCTCAATTCACGCCGTCCAGTTACTAATTCTAATTCTTAGTAGCGCTGTCACTTTCTTAACTTTGACATAAGAACAGGATAGCAAACAAATACGTGAGTTTGACATTTCTTATCTGACATAAGACTGCTTAAATTAATTAAAATTAGTGAGCACGCTCTATGGTCATTCCTTATTTAAAAAGCGCCGTACGTCAAATTAAGAATGTCAAAGTCACGTGTTTGTTTGCTATCCTGTTCTTATGTCAAATTTAAGAAAGTGACAGCGCTATTAAGAATTAGAATTAGTAATAGTGCGTCCTGAATTAACACCAGTGTACCACAAACTGATGCATACATAGTATCACAAACTGATAGAGGTTGCTTCTTGCTTTTTTTGTTTCCTGAAAGTCTTTCCTGGTGAAAGTTGTTCAGTTTCGTTAACTGAGCAACCCCTATCAGTTTCTGATACACTGTCCCTTACACCCGGTATAATGCTTTTCTGATTTGTTAAGTAAAAATTAATTACCTTGGCTTTAACATTTCTTGGGAACTTATCAAGACTTTCTTGGAGACATCTGATGTGGCCCGTAATTCTGGCAACTGAAAAAAATATATTAAAGAACCGACAAATTTACTGTGCATTTTTGCCAGAATAATTATAGGTTTTTTTTAGCCTGGTGGCTTTGAATGAAAAGGTTAAAATGTAATAAATACACAGTTTCAAGATAGATGGAAATCATTTTACAAATGTCCCAATTGGAATCACACAAGCACCTACTTCTAATTTCTGCAGTTTTTTCGTCATACTGGTGTCTTTTCACTCTGTTCATTAGTTCCTTTTTGACTAGAGCATTATATTCCTTTGATCCAAGGTGTGCTACAGAAAATATCTTCTTTACAGCTTCCGATGCACTGGAAACAAAAGATGGGGTTAATATAAAGAAATTACATGTAAGACTAGCATAAGAATATTAATGAAACTGCCTTTTTTTTTCTTCTGACTGAATAGGGATATAGTTTATGAGACTCAGAACTGTGGGTTTGATTCCTAAGGGACATTGAGATTGTTTCTGGTTAGGTTAGGAAAATGCAGGCTGATTAATTAAGATGATTCTGTGCATTGGAGGCACAAGCTGTCCACGAACGGGTATTTTTTAGATTATATCAGAGCCGAGTTAGGGCTTCATTTCACCTACTGATTTTGAGGTTATGTTATCACTTACAAAACACACTTTTTAACGATTGTTAGGAACTTACTCTTTCATTTCTTCGCTCAAGGCATAGTCCTTGCCTAAAGCTGTCTCGGGTACAGGGGGCAGAGCCTCCAAATCTCCAGATCTTTCAGCCTTATATGCAGGTACGTATGGAGGCCTTACCCATTTTATGTTCACAGTATGTTTTATACCACGGGTTTGTAAAAAGCCTGTTGTAAATCTGCGTAACATTGTAAAATAAATTTACTGAAATTTATGACTTTAATTTTTCGATTGTTTTCAGTGGTTTTCGATTTTCGCTCGCCTCGCCTCTTCCTTTTTTTTTCTTTCATTACTTTTTTATTATTTTTGGTCTGGATGCAAGGCAAGCCAAAAGCTGTCCACGAAAAACAGCGGGAATTTCAAAAAGTCAGCTGACAACATTGACCAAGTTAATACTTTTAGAATAATTTTGTATTATTTTTATAAAATGTTTTGCTTTTTTATATATATAATTAGTTGTGTGTAGCGATGGGAGCGATGGGTGGGTAGCGAGGGCTGTCAGCTGCAGATTTATTGAAATTGCCGCTGTTTTTCGTGGACGGCCAAACAGTCAGATTTTCAAAAGAGGCACATCGCAGTAACACAACCATGACCGAGATTACGCAGAATGTGATCACCTCGCCCTATATTTATCTATGCCTCGATCAATGCTCAATACCATTCTGGATCGTGCAGCAGGAAGATTTGATAATATGATGTCCTGAGTCCTGACCTTAGGATGCGCAATGTGTAGGTACTGAGACCTCAGACTTTAAATGTTATAAATGAATGAATTAATTAATTATATTTCGTTTCCAATATATTTAACTGCACGACCAGAATTCTTTACGTTTCGGGTTAGACAGAGTATCAACGACCTTATTCTCTTATACTATACAAAATTGACAATTTATAGCTTTGAGATTTTTCCCAGTTTGGTTAGCAGGCTGAATCACCAGATTGTCTGGAAGAAGAAAGAATTCGTGCTTCGGAGGGCACGTTAACCCTTAAATGCATTATGTATCAAAAATGAAACCCTAACATTTCCGGACGATATTTGTTTGCTGAACGTATTTTGAAGACAAGGCTGTATGAAATTAAGCCTTTTGCACTATTGAGATTAAAAAAATATAACTTTTTGTCTTTGGTAAGCCATTTTTTCTGAACGACAGCTGTCAAAAGTTTTCGCGGGACAAGTTTAAAAACTGCTACCAAAGTTTAGATTTCATCCGAGGTTTTTCAAGAAATCTGGCAATAAATATTATCAAAAATATATGCAATGTCAAGGTTAGTGTTTGAATTTATTGTAGATTTATGTATTTTGAGCAGATAACGCAGTTTTTATTACAAAACTACAGTTTTTAATTTGTATCAAATCTGAGACACCATGCATATTTGGTATAAACTTATGAACTTACTGTGGTTAGGCACAGTTTGATGCTATGTTCTCTTCTTTTCTTCTTCTTGGTTTTACCTTGAAACTTCTTTTCAGAAATACGAAAAAAAAATGACCGACAATGATATATCAACCTTCTTAAGTCGGTTAGAAGCTGGGGAGGTTTCAGAAGATGATGCAGAATCTGAAGGATATGACTTGGAGTTTTACCCGACTCGCGAGGATTTACAAGCCGTACTTGAAGGAACAGGAGGGGAAGAAGAAGAAGGCAGGCATACACAAAATGAAGAACAGGTAAACGACGAGGACGAGGTTTAGATCCTCCGCTGATTCAGGATCATGAAGATGTTCAACAGCCTTCAACGTTGGAGCGTAATGAGCTTTGTTGTCAAGAGCTCTGGACCGAATTCAGTACTACCCAGAAACGTTACTGAGTCTTCTTTATTCTCTAAAGAGCGTTTTCTCCAAACCAGGTTGCGTATATTTAATCGACTAAATCTCATTACGCTCCAACGTTGAAGGCTGTTGAACATCTTCATGATCCTGAATCAGCGGAGGATCTAAACCTCGTCCTCGTCGTTTACCTGTTCTTCATTTTGTGTATGCCCGCCTTCTTCTTCTTCCCTTCCTGTTCCTTCAAGTATGGCTTGTAAATCCTCGCGAGTCGGGTAAAACTCCAAGTCATATCCGTCAGATTCTGCACCATCTTCTGAAACCTCCCCAGCTTCTAACCGACTTAAGAAGGTTGATATTTCATTGTCGGTATTTTTTTTTCGTATTTCTGAATCAAGTGATGTCCGCTTCGATGGCGTAGATCACATGCAAGTGAGACAGCAGAATCGCATGCGATGCATGATGCCAGGTTGCAAGCTTCTGAGCAGTATTATGTGTTTGAAGTGCAAGGTATATTTGTGCTCAAACCAAAAAACAGCAGATTGTTTTAATGATTTTCATATATATAATTAAATTTTATAAGTATAGATAAAGTATAAAAATAAAATTATATCATGTTTTTTATTTGTATTTTACCAAGTCTAGAAAAAGTAAAAAGAAGAACAGAATAGAGCTTAGAGGAAAACTGAAGCAGGTTTTGCATTCTGTATCAAAATTGATACCATGTAATTTTCTAAAAAAAAAGCTTTTCGCGCTTAGTAGGATTTTTTTAAATATTTTTCCCTACATATAGACATCATTTTATATGACATATATTTTTTTCTATTACTTTAAAGAAGTTATGCATTTAAGGGTTAAACCATCGGTCCCGGTCGCTGTCTTTGATGTCCATGTCAGAGGCCTATACTTGGTCTATTAGGGGGTACCAGGGTTCATCGGGTCGATCGACTAGAAACTCACACGACAGAAAAAGAAATTTCGAAGTGAAAACTTCTTTAGGCGCGTTGAGAATAACATTTCAAGGTGGTGACGGAAATACGTCACGGCGGGGGACGGAAGTCGAAATGTCAAAGAAGTTTCACTTCAACACTCTCGCCTAGAGAGTATATATGTTCCTTGCTTCAACACGCACGTGTACTCGGCACGTGAGCTCGACACACACGATCTTTTTTATTTTTGTTATACCTTGGAAAATAAATAAAAGCCAAATTTATTTACCATTCACATTTATTGCCTTCAGATTATGGAACCTCACTCACACCAAAATCTTACAAAACAAGCAATATTTTGTACTAAATGTACCACTCCACTTCACTATACACACTAAGATAATTATAATACGTTCACATAAATAAGTTTAAAATAAAATACAAACAACAATAAACAAACAAACAGTCCCAAGCTCGATACATATTCGAGCTGTTTATAAATAAATCACAAATTACCTATTACTTAAAATACATTTTATCATACATTTTTAAACCGAACCGAAGACGCACTTGACCCATAGCAGTTGTTTCGCCACTTTAGTATATTTTTAACGATTTAATCATTAAAATAAAACAGACTACAATACATAAATAAAATGTTAATTGTTAAAGTAAAATAAAAGACACCATATAGATAAAATTGTATTAGGTATACCTATAATTTATATATTTTTTATTTAATCGAAAAAAAAAAGATGGCGACGAAACTACTGTGTTGTGTCACATGTTCCTTCAAAAGGGAAAACCTAACAGCAAATTATATCTGCTGGTGAAGGAATACTGGGTGTAAAAAGCTGAGAAACTATAATTTTGTGTGTATCTATCTACCCATGTAACCAAACAACTTTTCCTAATGGGCGGTTTAGATTGTTCAAGTTGTAAGTATAGTGCATAAGTAGAACTGTGTAAACGTCAACTTGAAAGGCAACTTACCAACTTCCCAACTTGAATACAAGTAGCAACTATGAACTGTCCTAATGCACTTGAACAATGTAAACCGCCCATGGAACTTAGGTCGAAATATGAAAAATTAAATTACACAAAGTTTGTTTACACCCAGTATATAAGAACAGTAAACGTAAAGTGGACGTAGCGAAAATCTAACGTTTTGGAATGTTGTAGAGAATTGGTAAAAATATAGGAAGATTTTTACATAATTACGTTTTGAAATTGATGAAGATCCGAAAATAATATCCAAACATGGCAAGTGTGATTTTTCTATTGAATACCTAAAATAAAATTGCACTCCAAAAAAATAACGGTGCCGATTTAGTCGTAGACACTACTTATTCAATTTAGTCCTGCCCTTTAAAAAATTTGAATGAAAATTAGAAAATCCTGTCAAAATGACGTGTAGGTCTTAAAATTAGACTCGGAAAATTAGTCTTATTTTGCGTAATATTAGGCGTGTTACGACACTTTGACAAGAATAAAATCAGCCGTTGGTTTTCTGTCTAAATTCATTCAAATTTTAGAAAGTGACAGGACCAAATTTAATTAATTTGTAGATACGACCGAATAGGCACCAAATCAATGTATCTTATACTAATAAATAGGTAATTTTGATAATTCATTCTATAAGTTGATATAACTACAAATTAAATGTTGTTTTGCTTGCCAAGTTAACAGGGAATGCTATAAATATAAAACGCGAAAGTTTGTAAGTATGGATGGATATTGTTACTATTTCACGTCTAAACGGTTGGAGCGATTTTAATAAAATTTGGTATGGAGGTAGCTGACACCCTGGATTAACACATAGGCTACTTTTCACCCCGGGAAAATGCCTGATTCCCACGGGAAAACTCAGTAAGCCGCGGGGCGGAAATCTAGTGTTATATAAAATTCTTATAATACTGGATTTTTTATTAACTATCAAAACGTCCTCTACCTACGTATGAGATACAAAAATGTCTTTCTTTCATAAGATTTTAATATTAGTCTATTTTCTCACAATACATTCCTACAAGTATGTAAAATTCTTACATAATAAGAAAGATTTTAACATTATTGTAAGTAAAATATAAGATTTATTTACAACAAAATTGTGCACCCTATGTAAAGAAAATAACATCTGTAATCTGTGGACTAGATTCACAGTTTTCCCAGTTTATATGAATCATAAAAATATTATATTTTTAAACAATTTGGTTTGTTTAATTACGGAAGCCTCAATGCAGTGCAAACAAAAAATATATATACTATAAGGATAAGGTGTTTAACAAAATCCAAATAATAGTTTAATACATACATACATATAATCTCGCCTTTATCCCTAATGGGGTAGGCAGAGCGTAGACGACCTAAACAAAGGTCGTTCCGCCACGTCTGACATGTTTTGAGGGTTATTTCAGATAGATCTGAATATTGCTAAAGTGACAAGTTGTCAGCTCATCGCCAAAATTACAATACTGACACCCTTAAATCCCTTAGCTGATTTTTACATTATGCCCGGGAGGAGATACAGCTGGCACATTCTTTGTTCAAAGAATAGTTTAAACCTATATATTTTACCAAAATTAAAATCTTACACTTTAGGAACAGCACCAAAATAAATACGGTAAAGTAACATAATAATAATTTTACCAAAGAATGATATTTGTTAATAAAATAATAGTATTTATATAACTTTCCTATAACACATCTAAGTATTTATTATTATCAATAATATAACGATTGTGCTACTTACACTTAATTTCATTGAGGGCAATTCAGCATGGTAAATAAGACGACTTAAATAATATAAGTCCATTACTGTCATCTTGTCCATTAATGACATGAAAGAACGCAAGGGATAGCATTAATTTAAGTTAAGATTTTGTTAAGTCGTCGTGTTCTCACTGAATTGCCCCCATTGGCCCTGATTCGACAGAAACACAATTTATAACTAAAATAAAACCAAATCTGTCCTTATCTGCGGTTTTGCCCTACATCGCATAAGGTAGATGATTTTATTTTATGTGTTGGTTGCTTGGTTGGTTGTGATGGGATGGGCAATACCAAGCCAAGTTCTTCCTCTTCGAAAACCCATTGAAATTTTATAACGAAGTATGAAAATTAGTTCGTCTATATGCTGTCCCTTTCTGTTCACGTTTTAGGTGACCTCAGCCTGTGAAACTGAACTTTAATTCTACAACTTTTGAAGAAGTAACAAAGAAAAAATTAAGGTCTTTATACAAAGTGGAATTTGATAGGTACTAATTTTATAAGAAATGATCTTATTATTAATACTCAAAATGTTAAAAATATCTTTTCAGTTTCATAGACTGAGCTACCTTATAGGTTTAGCTCTGTTTAACTTATAAACCCTTTCAATTTAACTATCTACCTAAAGTATAAGTGTTGGCAAAGTCAGACATTCTTGAATATTTGAGCAAATTATTATTGTTACGCAACATTAATTTCATTATGATAAAACGGTCAGACTTTGCCAAAACTTAGTTCTTGTTTCAAAAATATATACAGGGTGTAACGGGCGTCGGCGAAATCTTTTTTTTTATAATCGAAAAATTAATTGCCCAGTCTACGAAACTGGACAACTTAACTTACACAATGAAATTCTTTTGGGAAACGAAAATAGATTTGGCTTACCCATACAATCGGTCTAATTTATAATTGAAAATTATCTGAACTATTTTACAGTACATTGTTCCTTGGAAAAGCAATAATGTTTTAAATTTTAAAGCATTTAGATTTACCAAGAAACAATATGAATTAATGAATATTTTACAGCTAAAAATATTTTATGCTTTCCATTACACCCTGTATAATGTTTTTTATTCAAATGATGCACACACGTTTTTAATTAATTAATATCATAGATTTTGATTTCTACTTCATTAAAATATTTGGCCAAATTATTTGAATATCTTATGTTATTTTGCACAAAATTACTATATTTAAAACTGGAGAGGTCTACAGATTTGTTTAGAAGCACCCATACACCAGCAGGATGAAATCAAATCAATGTTTTTTTCATAAAGGTGACAGCTATTTACTTTTTGTAGTACCTACCTACTACAACCTACTATCGACATATTTCACAGAATGCCTTTATATCAAAAAGATTTTAAAAAGGAGTTTCACCAAGTGCCGACAAAGGTAGCAATTCGTCGTTGCAAAATACGCGACTTAACTGAAATAAGTCCATACCTGTCACTTTCTATCATGAGAGAACAGAACGGGATGGCAATAATTTTAGTTGAGATTTAGTTAAGTCGGGGTGGCTACGAATCGGGCCCAATCGCAAGTATAAAACTATACAAAATAATAAAGTTCTCATTCAAGTAGGTACATTACATATTCGTTTTGCCGATTCCTTAGATGATAAGCTGTTTAGACATTCAGTTCAATGTTTAAATAAAATAGTCACCAATAAAAGAAATATGTCTGAAAGTTTAGTTATATTTTTAGATTTGATTTCACCTGTATTTTTCTATAATCATGATCACTTAATGGAATAGACGCATGCCTCTATACATATATTATTACTTAAACATGCAAACAATGAATTTTATACACAGACCTTATTTTATTTTGTAACTATTATTTATTATCATTATATTAAAGGCAAGATTCAACCTGTCAGGCGATAGCTGGTATAATATTTTATCCATCATGGATGATGTAGTTAAGTACGACCTTAGATAACTCTTTACTTAGGTACCTCAAGACGAAGAACTTATATTCCAGCAATGTTCAATATTGATTCACTGATCAATCAGACAGCAAATCTGCAATAGTACATTGTTTAACGAGGTGAGAACATGACTGATTCCCACGAGGGTGTAGTTTGAGGCCCGAAGCGCAGCTGAGGGCCTCAATACACACGAGCTGGGAATCGCATTTTCTTCCGAGTTATACATAGTGCTTTATACTACACCTATGAGGAAAATATAATTAAAATCCTTGTAAGATAAAGAATGATATCACTTACATGAGAAGATATATTAAGAACATTTGAAGTGTCATCATCCATTCGAACAGAACACAAACAAATAAAACACATTATTAATACAGTTACACACTGTTACACATTACATCGAAAACACTAAACACTTAATTTATATTTAAAAAGTCAAATAAATCAAAGAACGAAAAATAATTCGCGCGGACATGTTGATTTTGCCATATTTTTTACTTAAAAATATAAAAGAGGCAAATGAAGCAAACCACATACTGCCAAAAAATGTAAGTGGCCAGTATCATTTTGTGGGCTTCGAGATACAAACTTTTTGATTTTTGGCATCCGCCTGTTTCTTGTTTTGAATTATGAATTAAAAAAAAAACAAAGGAGGGGAGAAAATACTTTCTCCCCTAGGGGAGAAAGTAAATCCCATATATTTTTCCCGCCCGCATATTCGTTCGTCTGGATTTACGTACTTTCTTCCCTTTTTTCAAGTAAGAACTAATATACTTTCCGAATAGGTGTAGTATAAACGTTATTTCTTCTCATTCACACGTATATGATTAGAGCGGGACAGGTATAGTTTGTGTGCTGATATTATACCGGCGAAACCGAATCACTACTTACATTTTGTTGTAAATAGTGATTCGGTTTTAATCAACTGAAAAAAATGTTTATACGACTTTAAAACATACTTTATTTCGTACCACTAATTGTCCTAGTTTGAAAAGAAAAAACAGGAGTATAGATTTGTTAGGTTAGGTACATTCTGCTTTGGCCAGTTTGCGCAACTCGTCAGCAAATGGCTGTTCAAACACTGGCCATTTTAGTTCACGCTTCTCGTCAACAGATGGATCTGAGAAACCGATGAATCAAACACTGGCCACTTTAGTTTATGCCACTCACCAGCAGATGGCTCTGATAACTGAGTGGCGTGGTTCGGTAGTTCATTTGTATTCGTATGATGTGGTGTGTGGTATAAAATCCTGTAGTTACATGCTGCTGGTAACACTGGCCACTTTAGTTCGCGCGACTCACAAATTGATGGTGCTGAAAACTGATGTATCAAACACTGGGTACTTTAATTCATGCCACTCACTAACAGATGGCTCTGAGCAAAATATCTTCCGCAGCCGAGTAGTTGCTTTGCTATTTCGTATTCGTTAGGGGCTGTGTGTCGGTTACATTACATGCGACGAACCATGAACGCCACCACTCATCAACAGATGGCGCTGAAAACTGTTGTATTGAACACTGGCCACTTTAGTTCACGCCACTCACCAACAGATGGCTATGAAAATTTGTAGCTTTCGTAGCCGAAAGGGGCGCTTCGGTAGTTCGTATTCATATGTTCTGACTGTGTTGTGTGGTATAAAATCCAGTAGTTACATGCGGCGGCGCTGGTAGCGCGCCACCACGAACGACAGCCGCTACCGGCGCCGCACGGACTTGTCCTCGGGATCGCGGCTGCGGCGCTTCCCTACAAAATAAAAACAACAAATAAATGAAAAATTCGACCGGCGAATAGACGGTGTTCTTTTTAGTTTTTTTTTTTCCAAATTCAAAGTTTTTACAGGTTTTGCTTAACATAACTTCAATTTACGGTAAATACGATTAATTATCATGAGCGTTTGTTTATTGGTCATGAGCGGATGCTAGCGACATCTATCGTATAGTTTTACAACTATAATGTATTTTTTTGGGTGGGCAAGCCAAAAACTTTCGTTTTTCATTTACCAGAAGAATTTCATCGTGATAGTTGTTTAGTTTAGATTCGTTAACTGAGCAGCCCTTTCAGTTTTCGAAACGCCATCCCCACCTTGTAAAAGTTGATTAATTGTTAGTATTAGAAAATTGTTTCGAGAGATGGCGCTGTAGCGTTTTCTTAGTACGCTTGAATGTGAACCACTAATTTCGCCGGAGTACTCACTGTGTAGTGGGACGTCGTGGTCGCGTTTCCGCCGCCCCTAATCCCGCTTCTTGGCTTTCCTCTTGCCTTGGCGCTTGCTGTAGCTCTGCGCGAGTGCATTTACTATTGACACCACGAAGTATACCACCATTGCTAGCACGAACTTCTCTAATAGACTCGAAAGGACTGAACCTGAAAAAAAGAACGGAAAAGGTTATTGTGGTCAAGAAGCCCGGATGGTGTAGTGGATAGGGCCGCGGCCTCCTGTTCAGGAGGTCGTCGTTCGAATCCCACCACGTACCAATGTGCGGTTTTCGAATTTCATATGTACGTTTATTCGGCGCTTTTACGGTGAAGGAAAACATCGTGAGGAAACCTGCACACACCTACGAAGAAATTCAAAGGTTGTGTGTAACCTAATCTAGGATTGGGTCTGGTTTGCCTTCTGGGTTGCGGAGGGCAGATGGCAGTCGCTCTGTGTAAAAACCAGTACCCTCGTTCAATCCCCTAGATTAGGTAACCGACCCCGTGAAATACGGGAAAAAGGCTAGGAAGATGAGATGTTATTGTGGTCAAGATTTGCTAGCTCCCACAACATTTTTCTAATTTGGGAATCTTGGCCTTCCTCTCCCTCTCTTTCCTTCCACTTTGCCCTCTATGATATTACTTAAATATAGAGAATCTATAATATCACAAATTAAAAGATAAAATTCAGTCCCGGAAATATGGGCCATATAAGTCATATCATAATGGGCCATTGGGTCATTTGGGTCATTGGGTCATTTGGGTCATTAGGTCACATGGGTGTTTGAATAAATATTTTATTATAATTACCCTGGTTATCGGTGGCCGAAGGGTTGTTGTTTTTGTGCAACCGCGCCTTCTGGTTTCTAAGGAACTCTAATAGCGGGGCTTCTAGCTTCGGCCCGATGTACGGTATCCGCTCCACCCATTGGAGGACTTGGCTGTGGAAACAAATTTGTTTGAATACTTACATATAAATAATTGAGACAATATTAGTTTGAGAATTATATCTAAACTAATTCATGCGAATTATATCTAAACTATTTCATGGGAGCGATAGAAAAACATAGAATGTGCCAGCTGCATCTCCTTCCGGGCATGCTGTAAAAACCGGCGCTAAGGGATTCGAGGGTTTCAGTGTATTGTAATTTAGGCGATGGGCTGACAACCTGTCACTACAGAAATATACATCGATCTGAGGTAGCCCTCAAAATTTGTCAGACGTAGCGGAACGATCTTTGTTTAGATCGTTGATGCTCTACCTACCCCATTAGGGATAAAGGCGAAATTTATGTATGTATGTATATGTAATTATATGAAAATTATATCTGAAAAACTTATTCAAACGTGAGTAGTTTTTCTGAGTTAAAACTTATTTGTAGGTTTTTCTCGTAAGATTAAAGTATTTTCACGAGATATATAGTGTAATGGACAGCTTCCCGCAAACTGATAGGGATTGTTGCTCAGTCAACAAAATTGAGCAATTTAGAAAATTAAACCCCTTTCAATGTTGCGCGACACCGCCCCTTACACCCTGTATAGTATAATGGAAGTTTTGGTGAATGTTAGTTTCATATTGGTTCGGTCCTGTTTTAAGAATCCATCCCATGTGGGTCCAATAGTTTTCCAATTTATAAATTACAATTACAACCGAGAATTTTTGAAAGTACGATTTCTAGCAACTCACCCGACAAGCGTCTCATTGAATGCAATAATGACGAACATCTTCTGTATGTGCATCTTGATGACCGCTTTACCGATCACCGTCGCACCGAAGAACGTCCAGAACGGCACTAGGAAGTGACCGCATGTCAGACCAGCCAGGTCGAATAATGGGTTCGGTACAGACGCACATGCTAGGATACCAGCAAAACCTACGCGCTGGACTAGATTTTGTACCATTTTTTTAGCCCTGAAAAGAATTATTATATGATTCAACCAAAGATTTAAAAAGCTGTGTCATATCATAACGTCTCTTCCTTTCACACTCTGTCCCTCTCTTTCGCACTCGCTTTGCTCACACTCCATCCCTCTTTTTCGCACTTGCTTTCCTCACACCTCGTTCATAACGGCATGAGGAAGTGGCCGCACGTCAGACCAACCATGTCGAATAATGGGTTCGGTACCGATGCGCATACTAGGATAGGATACAGGCGAAACCTACGCGCTGGACTAGATTTTGTACAATTTTTTTAGCCCTGAAAAGAAAAACATCTGTTTTGGAACTGTTCTTTCATTCAACCAATAAAATAAAAAGCCGTTTCGTCCCTTCCTTTCGCAATCGCTTTAATCACGCACTAGCTTTTTAATACTTCCATCCCTTCCCTGTCTTTCGGATTCACTTTGATCAAACTCCATTCCTGATTTTCGCATTCGCTTTTCTCACACCCTATTCCTGTATTTCACATTCTTAAACTCAAACTCCATCCCTATCTTTTACACAAGCTTTAGTCATGTTTTCACCAACCTGCCCGTCCTAGAGTCATCTTGCACGTCTAATTCAGCAACATGTCCTCCTGACAGCCTCGCCGCCCTCGCCATGAAGTATGGAGGCAACTCCCCCAGTGCTGTACCGATACCCCACATCATGGATTCCACACGGACCTTCGCCATGATGTTCCATATCGACACCGTGTTTTGCGGGTCGATTTCAATAGGGCAGATTATGCTGGAAATAAAGGAAATAGTAGGTTTTAGAGTTTATTTTAGAATCCTGAACGTAGCGAGGGATTCAAAGTACGTCGCCCGAGCCAAAAATATTTTTGCTCCCGAGTGATATACTCTACTTTTCATCCCCATCTATGAGAAAAAAAGGCGCCTAACTAACACTTGCAGCTGTAAATATTATAGAATAAGAATGTTATAGGTACTTTCACTGCTAGAAGAATTATTTAATAATTCGTAAAAAGAGTCGAAAACACGGGCTCCCTATAAAACCTTGCTGCCTACGTGCCGTAGTTCGTGCATTTTCAATTTGTTTCTTTTTTTATTAATCAGCCGTCGCGCAGTCTAACCAGCCAGTGTTTATTCATACCATAATTTTTATTCGACATCTAACTATTTTGTTTTCGTTCCGCGTCATGCCAAATCAAGAAAAAAAAATAAAGATGTTCCAGATTCAAAAAGTGCGATTAAAAGTTCTTTTAATCGCACTTATTTTCATAAAGAGGATTAAAATCTCATTTTTACCCGGCTGGGGCAGTCTCTAGCAAAGAGTAGAGTAAAAGTACCTATGTCGCTTAGAAGCATCAACTTTAGGCGCACTTATATGCGATTAAAGTCGTAGTTTTTGAATAGATGGGATGAAAATATTGTTTTAACAACTTTTATTTTTTCCTTACTACCAATCAATTACCGTTTTTTTGTTAAAATATTGCAGGCAATCGGCCCAAAAATAGTTATTAATGCCATCTATCCACGTGTACCTGTACTAATATAACTTGTGGTGTAACTACTGCCATCTGTGGACGAGTAGCTGAACTAAGATATCTTTCTGTGGTGTAAGTACGGCCGTCTATCGATGTGAACCAGAACTAATTTATCTTTGCATAATGTGACTCGTAACGCCACCTGTCGGCCAGTAGTTATAAAATACGCGGTTTTTACACTGGCCAAGTGCTATGAGACGGAGAGCGTGATTTACTATGCTCCTTTTGTATTAAACAATGGAACGTAGACAATGCCGCCGCGCGGGCCACGCGCGGCTCAAAGTTACTTAGCGCTTGGAGTTTAGGTTAAGTTTAGTGCGTACTGCTCGTTTGTGCCGCCGGCATGTGTGTAGCAGCCTTGACGGAGAGCGGAGCAAGTGAAGTGCCTTACTCGTTAGGATAGGGCGGGTCCGGGAAGTTGAGCGCGCCGCACTCGTACGCGGCTAGAGTGACACGCGCGATGTGAGGTCCGAGGTACAGGAGGAACGTGTGCAGTCCAGTGCCGAGACCCACGCTACTGCACACGCCCAGCACCACCCACCAACCCCACCACGCCAGGGTTGCTACTGTTAACTATAAAAGAAGAAAAATATTATAAAGCAAGTTAATATGGTACAGGGACAGCAAGAACCGGATTAATCCTGCCCGGAGCACATAGGCAACTGAAAATTTCGGACCTCCTTCTTCAGACATCGCAGAATCAATACGTTACGCGAGCGAAGCGAGTGCGTCACAGAACGAAATATGAATGAATTAATACGTTACGCGAGCGAAGCGAGCACGACACTGCACAAAATAGGAAAGAATCAATAGGTAGGGAGCGCGACTTTTTACCAAAATAGGAATTAATTAATACGTCACGAAATATTAATGAATCAATACGTTTCGCAAGCGAAATGAGCACGGACTGACTTTTTTCAGTAAGATTTGACAATGTTTTCACCACTGTCTAATTATCCGCATTTTCGCAAAACGCCTAGGATTTTCGCGAAGATTCGAAATCTTGCTAAATCAAATCAAATCTTGCTACGACGTATATAATACTTACTTGTACATACGCTTGATGTGGCCCTCTAACATAGTATGAAACTGCTATACTCGCGACAACAGTTACTATTGACAGCGCTAATATTCTGTATGCTAGTAATCTGAAACAAAACCAAATATCACATTTTAAAGGCTTACTCATATAGTAACAATAAATTACCCAGTATTTGTATAGTATACGGGGTGTAATGTAAGGGGCAGCTACCCACAAGCTTAGCTTATGGAGTTTCAGACAGCGAAACTGAACATTTTACACCAGAAATTTCTTTTAGGATCTGAAATTTTATTTTGTAGTAAAAAATAACTAACTTTGGGCTAAGTTGGATATCGTTAAAATTTATTAAAAAGAATAAAAAACTTCTACTCTAGTCGTTATTTGCATTTGTGTGCATTTGTAAAATTGTTCTCCATTTTACAACGTGTTTGATCGCATTTGCTTGATCATAAGTTTCATTCTTTTGTTCAATTATATTTACGATTTAATCAAAACAACATGTTTTGGCCACAGCTGATAGTAGGATAGGAAGTAATTAACACAATCTAAATCTAGTTATATTTAGAATTTATTGAATTAGTAATGTTATACTGAGAGTTTTTCGTTAATAATAGTCAACTGTTTGGCAAAACGCCTATACCAGTTAGTATACCTACTAGTATAATGTAGTTCATAATTATTTAGGTTGAGTAGCTGAATTGAGTCTGAGTTTCTTGAATGTTTAGATGTTCAGTTCATACTTTCAAATGAAATATTTTGACTGTGCATCATGCTTTGAGAGAATTGGGTACTTGACTGGGTAGGTTAAAAAATTCAAAACGTTTATACTTAAAACTGATGGCTAAAAATATTGTGGATTTCATTCATCATTAAAAAAAATGCACATTTAGATTTTAATAATCGAATTAAAAGTATATAAGTTATTGATTTGATTAGTCAATATTTACTAAAATGTGACGTCATAATTTACTATTTTCATACAAAAAAGTGTTTTTGACATTTCATAAAAAGTTTCTGATTTGACTAGTTGGAAAGTAGCCAATTGAAAAGGGTCTTTGCACAGTAGACGGATGGCCTCATGCAACGGTTTCGAAGAAAGAAAATTGATAGGTCATGGCATAGATGAAACCTAAATACATATACTTTTTGACTGTAATATCAACATTGGATCGGATGTAAAGACATTCAAAATCTTTAATGAATATTCACTTGTTGTATGTATTTTTCAATGCTCTGATTACGCTCAACACAAATCGGTATTTCCTCGCCAATAGTTTATTTACATAACGTAACATAAATTCACAACTTATCGATAAGAGTCGATCATATTTTCATCGACTAATCAATAGTTCATCGAAGCTAGTAACCCTTTGACACAAATGAACTGATTATTTCTTTATTATATTCTAACATTAAAACTTTATTCAATCTTTAAGTTACTAGTAAACCTCTTGAGCATTAAAAGTAGTATTTGCGTATCTTAAATTCACTCTTATTTTTTGTTATTTAAATTTAAAATCGTTTATGCGCTCTTTGTTCAAGATGTATGCCGTAAACTGTACCTTTGTAATCCAGTAGAGCAGAGTATAAACAGCTCCCGGAAGAAATATTCTAAAGTGGTGAACGGCCGCCGCCATAGCACCAGACTTTCTGTGTCCATGCTGTTGCTTTTGCTCTTGTTACTGAAAAAAAGGAATGCTGTGTTACAAAAATAATTATAATAGTCCTCCCACCGATTTTCGGTGATGGCGGCCAATCTCCCAGAGATAGGCCAACTGCGCAGGCAGGACTAGTTTTTAGTAACCAAGTGTTCGCGCTACACACAGGTGCACTCTCTATTCCTTTAATGATGGGACAGATTGACTGACACGACCAGAGAGAAATCAGGCGCAGGACCGACTATTTACATGCCCATCCGACGGCATGGATCATCTTACTTTTCGGACAATCAGGTGATCAGCCTGCAATGCCCTAACCAATCTAGAAACAACAACACAAAGTCATTGTCCTCCGCCGGGAATCGAACCCGGGACCTCCGGGTCGTGAACCCATGGCTCAGACCGATATTTAAAGGAGTGGACGACAGTGACATTATCTAAGTTCTAAAGGCTGCTACACACATTGCGGGCGGACGGGCGTGCCGGAGGAAGTCTGCTAGGGAAGGCCGCGATGAAAGTCAGCGTGACATCGGTGGCCTGAGCTGCAAAGGTGCTTTGCGATTTACCTCATCTCTCTAGGATGTGGCGTGTGCAGTCCGTTGCGCGTACGCTGCTCGTCGGAACGTGCCGCCGCCGCCAGCTTGTAGTACCCGAGCCGGGCGAGCTATAAACAAAATAATATAATTACAAAGATGCCGCACGCAAGCCACACACCCTTACAAAGATATGCTGATAACAGTTTTTTTTTTTGGGGTATTTGAGATATACTATGTACCATCACACAGAGACACCCTTCGCTAGCTTTTAATTAAAGAAAGATTTAAGCCAAGTATAGACCTTCTGTCTTTCGTCCATGCTAAGTTTTTTTTGTGTGAAGACTGAAAGATTCTCCTTAATGTACCTGTAATAATGCTATAACTATAAAAAAAAATACGTCTAGTAGAAACTTGAATGTTGAAACTTAACAATTTACCGGAAAATAGTAGAGTTAGCTAAAGGACATCGTTCACTGCTAGATTAGTAGAAATAAGATGTGTAAATAGTGATACAGAGTGATACTGACGTCGTAGGACGATTCTTAGTAATCGGCTGTGCTAAAAACGTGCATCGATAAATGTGCGTTAACCTTTATCGTAGAAACTTTTTTTTTTACTTGGAATGGGTTAGCTCTTGACTCTAGACACAAATGTCAGCGATGACCGTGACAGAGTCGACGATGGAGCGAGCTAACCCAGAAGACGCCTGTTAAGGGGCTACCCTGAGCCAGGTGGCGCCCTCATCAGTCAAAAAATCATTACTCACTGAAAAAGCAATGAATCGCAAATCCGGTAAACCAGATTGAAATAAAAGCAAAGAAGATAATTTAGAACATCATAAAGTTGCAATAAATTCATAGTTCCTGGTAGTAACAGAAGGAAAATTTGCGAAAAACTGCTACTTTTAGCACTTTTGGTATCTGTAACTGCTGTAAACACTAAATCATGAATTAATAGTGCTTAAAACAAACATCAGTACCTATTCTTTAATTTTCAGTGAGTAATGATTTTTTTAACTGATGAGGGCGCTGGCGGCACCGGGGATCCCCTTAAGGTACCGGTAGTCTCACGCACCGACGGAACACAGCAAGCTGTTTGGCGCTGGACTCCGGTCAGACGTACTACTAACTAACATAGTTATAAACATAAACTGATTTAATTGTGGTTATGTAGAGTATTGTAGAGCTGGTCTAGTCTTATCGTTAGTTTCTCCGACACGTCGAAATAATCGCGGTGAATTTTAAGCTACCTAGGCCTCAACATGCTAAGTTATGTTAAGATTATGAATTAAAACTGTAATAAGTAAAACGTACACAACGCACTAAATAGAAAATACTGAAATCAGCACTAACTTCATTCTAAACTCTCGCGTACACGAGTACATCCACATCTACTGCATCATACCGATCATAAAAATTAAATTAAATAAACGGCGGAAAGTCGGAAATAAAATCTTTTTCACAGCTGGCGATAAAATTAAAAATAAAATGTCCTAGCCGGCCAGTTACCCGTTTATTTCGCGCGCAACGCAAGTGAAATGCGACAGCCGTTGTGACGTCACACACCACGCCACCGAATTAATTTCACTTTTGTACACTGTCCACAGCACTTTTACTATCGCCGGGGGCCGCAAGAGTAAAACTGGTTGCTTTCGTCATTGAACAAAAGATTTAAAAAGTGAAATGTACGGAGATAGGAGATAGGTGGCGGTGATGGCTAATTTCCAATGCATGCGACGATGTCGTCTCTTACTAGACCCAGAATAAAACATGTTACACATCTCGATTTTCACCTACTTATTATGCACAATTAATCCGATGCACAATAGGCTATTTTCCTACTAGTCAAATCAGCAACTTTTTATGAAATGTCAAAATACTTTTTTGTATGAAAATTGCGAGTTATGACGTCGCTGGCTTGTAAATATTGACTACTCAAATCAATAACTTCTATATTTTTAACTCGATTATTAAATCTAAATGTGCATATTTTTTTTAAATGGTGACTGAGATCCACAATATTTTAGCCATCAATTTTAAGTATAAACGTTTTGATTTTTTTAGCCACCCAGTCAACATGCCTGCAAGAGCTTTATGAAGTGTGTTAGTCCAATTCCTAAAGAGGCCCCGCAACAAGCTAGATGCCGGTTGTGGAAGGATAAAGCTATTCTACCTTCACCCTTTGCACAGCTGTCGGAAAATCTCCCGCCTGGACACAATATGGCGAGGCCGACTTGGAAGTCTTGAAAGAACTCAAGTCGGCCGGAGCAAGGATAACCGCTTCAGGTGGGGATTCACTCGTGACCCCGACCTTCGGTGCAAATGCGGAGTTGACCCACAAACCATGTCCCACCTAATAGCTCTACGTGCCTTACCGCCTGCACGAGAGACAGGAGATGCGGTGAGAGTTGCCGACTACTGGGCTAGAGAAAGAGATGGGGTTTGACTTGCCATAGAAGAAGACCTACTAATTAAAGTAGTATTAATTGTAAACTTTGCAACCATCTGAGGACAATCAACACGATGTAATACATACGAAAGTGCTGCGGTATTGGAGAATGATGTAATAATGACCTTATGTCCAAGCCTTATGTAAGTCAAACTACACTGAAAGAGGTGCTGCAAAGGTGCTTTGCTAAATGTACCTTGTCTTGTCTTGTCTAGCCATTAGTGTGTAGACAAGACAAGACAAAAGTACTTATAATATTTAAATAAAACTAATGAAGATCATCTAGGTATTGTTATATAACTATTGTATGCAACCATAAAATAATGATCACGAAGGTCTGTGTTAACTTTCACAGCTTGATTATTAATATTCAGTGAGTTCAATTTCCAATTCATAGTAGCAGTAATTATTTATCTCTCATTGTTATATTGATTGTGAAATAATCCCAAATACCATTAAATTCTATTTAGAACATTTAAACTCTACAGTATTTTTTTTTATATTTCTCTTTTTGATAAAATGTTTTTGTTTAACATATGAACATCTAAACCATATCCAAAGCCATCAACGTGCCATTAACTAAAATATATAAGATACGTCCTCCTAATCATATTTCTAAACATACAACAAACTCAGACCAAAGACCAATAGACATTACAATACAAATCAAAGTTTAAACAATTTAGTTGTTATCAAAATCGTGTCAAACCGTTCTTATCTTTATGGGCTATATGCGATTGTGTTTCATGGTCACATCGAGAAAGATTCTAGTGAAATATACGGGTGAAGTTTCAGACGAGAGCTGAAGCCACAGATCACTATAATAAGTCGAAGCGAAGAATGTGAGAAGTGATCCTAAGCAGTGGAGTTAATAATCTCTTTCACCATTTTTAAAAAAACG
Source organism: Scrobipalpa atriplicella (assembly GCA_029255725.1). Classification (NCBI taxonomy): domain Eukaryota; kingdom Metazoa; phylum Arthropoda; class Insecta; order Lepidoptera; family Gelechiidae; genus Scrobipalpa; species Scrobipalpa atriplicella. The sequence continues at coordinate 5,120 of JARACY010003608.1, read as the reverse complement.
TATGGCATACGTCGCAACGTATGGTTCACTTATTGGACATGGTAACGCGCGCCAATATTTCCGCGATTTTTTTATGTCGCCCTACATAGCTTTGCATTTTTGCGACAAAAATCATTACGCAACAATAAATTCGTCGATTCCCACGGGGGAAACACAAAGTTGATTTTTGTAAATTTATTGCACTTTGTGAGATCTTCACCAAGAATGAATCATCTGATTGTTTGTCAAGAAAAATATTCCATGCTTCGTCGCAAATTAACGTAAAAACACTTGCGCATAATTTCTCCTCGATGTATAAAAGTGTCATAAAAATATAGAGAAAAAAAGTAGTTATGTCGTAGAATTGTGTACTACAAGATGCCATATAACATAATTGATTGTAGTTTCGTCCAATTGGAATGAAAATTAATTACTTAGCGTTGTTGCTCTGGCGTATCAACAATGTAAATACATGCGCGCACGCAATAAAAGCGGTAGCTCGTCTGAAATTGTATTTCAAATATTGTGTGGTACAAAGATTACTGGGGCAGTGTGTTGTGTTGATTTTTTATACTTCGGTACATAATCATACTCTACGCGATAGTATTATGGGGAAGTTAGGTACATTGTATATCGACCAACCCTTGATAGGAAGCAACTAGCCCCAGCCCCTGACTATTTTAAAGTCGCGACTGGATATTACAATATCAGAAAAAAAACATAAATATCAATAAAAATAAGTTTTACTAAAATAACTACTACGATGCATTGATAAAAAACTATGTAATTTTCTGTCATTAAAATGATGATTTAGTTTATTGATGACAATCTTAGAGCATTAAACCAGACCGGAGGCGACACTTATAGGCTTACCCCTCTGCCAAAGGTACGAGAGCGGCGATCATACCCGTTATATAAAACTAGTTTCCGCGCGTCGGCCGCCAGTTGTCAGATTGCAATGCGCGCAGAATAAGCTCCGGTGAAAATGCCGAGTTGCAGTGTTTTTTGGTGCAAAAATAGGTCACAAACTTCAAACCTACAAAAGGATAATATTACATTTCATCTATAAGTATTATTTTGTCCAAATTCTATTAAAAAATGCACTTATTTAGCAAAAATAGAAAAATATTCGTCTGTACTAAGGTGTTGCCAGTAAGTTAGACAGTGTTTATATTCTGGAGCAAATTTCGTAGTTGAGTTAATACTAAAACTTAATATTTTATTTTACAATGAATATTACATATTGCCTATTGTAATGAACCAATAATGATTGTTATAGATTCGTGTGATTTTTAGGGAAATACTGCAATATCACCGCATGTATATGGGTACATTTCAAAAAAGCACAGATTTTTAGAAAATACTTTTATTAGTTAATTTATTATGCATGTTTTAGATTATTAATACACTTTTTAGTTGAATTATATTTTCGGTCGACACTTTACCAAAAAATATCAGTTTCAACTTAAAGAATCTGGCAACACCTCAACAAATTTAGTGATGGGCCTGCACAATCACAAATATCGATATTCTTTTTGTTTTAATGTAATAAATATCTATATTTATTATATCTGTAAAAAAAAAGAATTAAATCGAAAATTTGTGCTGGGACAGCACAATCGCAAATATCGATATCATTTTCTTATACTGGGTGATTTTTATTAGTGGACGATAATTTAAAAAATGAAACTATCCATAAAATTGAAACTTCCCCGAAGAAACTTAGGTTGAAATATGACAAATATTTTTTGAAATATGAAAAATATTTTTGGACATACCATGATAAATTAGCAGTTTTAATAAAATTTCGTTATTCTTTTTCTTACAGATTTCCAAAGGATATTGGGATTCGATCAGTGTGGGTTAAATCATGTAAAAAATAAAATTGGTAAACCATGTATCTTGTTTCTATAATTATTTGCCTTGCATTCATAACAATCTTCTAATAGCTAATAAATTAATTTTAATTAATAATAGCTAATGAGGGGTTATCTTAGAATAACTCAAGCTTTATAAAACGAGGAGAACAAATAAATCGTTTTTCTCAAGCAGAGGTGTATGATTCATCATCTGTAATACCCATCACATGGAATTACCCACATGTAGTGTATTTGTTATTAAAACCCTTTATTCTGACACTACAGGAAAAACCAATGAATGATACGTACACACATTCAGAAATTATTACCCTCCACTCTTTCGGGAATTGGGTAAAAATAATGAAGTGTTTCTTTCTGGTAAACTTTAGAATTCATCGATAGTCGAATATCGATAATGTCATGCACTAGCATATTTCATTATCGTTGCAAATGTGTTGTATACTGACAGACATCATTACGTGTGCGACTGTGTGAGTATGCGATTGTGTGCGTGTAGTTTAAGATTGTGTGCGATAATAATGTTGTGTGCGTTTATAGCGACGTGCTAGAAAAATCTATGTGTGTTACCTCACCCCCCGCTGAAAGCCGCAGACTTTTTGCATAGGAATTGTTGCGCGTGTCGTCTCCGGTCTGGTTTAATGCTCTAAGATGACAATCTCAAAATGGAGCCCGGATGGTGTAGTGGATAGGGTCGCGGCCTTCTGTGCATGAGGTCGTGGTTCGAATCCCACCTCGTACCAATGTGTTTTTCGGTTTTTGAATTCCATATGTACGTTTATTCGGCGCTTTTACGGTGAAGGAAAACATAGTGAGGAAACCTGCACACACCTACGCAGAAATTCAAAGGTTGTGTGTAACCTAACCTAATCTAGGATTGGGTCTGGTTTCCCTTCCGGGTTGCGGAAGTCAGATGGCAGTCGCTCTGTGTAAAAACCAGTAGCCTCGTTCAATCCCCTAGATTAGGTAGCCGACCCCGTGAAATACGGGAAAATGGCTAGGAAGATAATGATGATGACAATCTCAAAATGGCTTTTCCGTGACAGGTTAAGATATTGACAAGACAACCTACCTACTCCTTTTTTATTACCTACCTACATTTTTTACTATCCTATCTTATCTAGATACTTCATATACCGGGGGCGAAGCTCTATTTCATCGCTTTTGATATAGGTAACAGATTTAGATAGGTACCTAGATTACCTAGTAGGGTGCGACGCGACCTATTTGATAAAATTACTAAAGATTAATGCAGATTAATAAAATGTAGGTTATGTTATTTATGTGTGACGCAAAAACTAACAAATTAAAATTATGAATCAGCAAAAATCATACATCAACGACCTGACGTGGCTGGCTTCCAAAAACGGACGATCATATTCTTTGTTAGACATCAAACAAAGAAATCACTTACATTGCAAATCAAACTCTACATACATAAGCGCAGGAGTTATTCATCTGATTATCTGAATTGAGGTGTTAGTGTGTATAATTGTGTACTTTAATCCCTTGACATTAGGTGTATATTGAAGTGGTGTCCATTACGGAAATAGCGTGGCGTGGCATGATCGCGCGACGGACTCCTGCGCACGCTAAGTCCACTGACCTGTATCTGATTGATTGGGGCACAACAAGTGTGCTTACCCTATTGAAGTTACTCTATTGCTCCACTTACTTGATTGGGGGAGCTCAAGTTTTGTAATACGAGCGTAGTTATAGTAATGAAATGACACGGTAATGTACAAAATGTCTGGTAGACTGTCTGGAAGAATAACTTCTGTTTCTGTAGCTGCTTCTCTTTTTTTATATTTTTTCTGCGTATTATGATGAAGTCGGTCTATCTAACTAATTCACCTTGTTCAAAAAAAAAAAAAAAAAATTCCGTAATTTAAAAAAACTAATTTCAACTGTGAAATAACAACGGTAGGGCACATTAATTTCACTGCTATTTTAAAAGACATAGTACAAATAGTTTTTATTCTACACAAGAAACCAAATCTTACGTTACGTTGTGACGTCACTCGGGTACAGTTACTTAAATTTTAATATAAAAATAATGGCTGATTTAAAACCGAAAACCATAAAATTAGTTTTTTTAAATTACGTAAAGATTCAGAAAAAAATATAAAATATATATTATTTTTTTTGAACAAGGCGAATTGGTATCCTCTAGGGAGGGGTAACGAAAGATGTTACAATTCTCTTTTTCTGCGTATTATGATGAAGTCGGTCTAAGTAACGAATTGGTATCATCTAGGGAAGGGTAACGAGAGATATTCCAATTCTCTTTTTCTGCGTATTATGATGAAGTCGGTCTAAGTTACGAATTGGTATCATCTAGGAAAGGGTAACGAGAGATGTTCCAATTCTCTTTTTCGGCGTATTATGATGAAGTCGGTCTAAGTAACGAATTGGTATCATCTAGGGAAGGGTAACGAGAGATGTTCCAATTCTCTTTTTCTGCGTATTATGATGAAGTCGGTCTAAGTAACGAATTGGTATCATCTAGGGAGGAGGGGTAACGAGAGATGTTCCAATTCCCTTTTTCTGCGTATTATGATGAAGTCGGTCTAAGTAATGAATTGGTATCATCTAGGGAAGGGTAACGAGAGATGTTCCAATTCTCTTTTTCTGCGTATTATTATGAAGTCGGTCTAAGTAACGAATTGGTATCATCTAGGGAGGGGTAACGAGAGATGTTCCAATTCTCTTTTTCTGCTCGATGTCCCAATAATTTATTTTAAAGCAGCACGTAACTAAAATATTGTAGTAGTTTTTATCTAGACAAAATAGAAAGCAGTACCTACTAAGTGTAACTTTTCTGAAAGTCTCATCTTATTTAGTCTGCAATTATCACAATAACTTCCAACAGAGGAATTATAATTTATTTAGTAGGACAAATCTGATCGCCCGCGGTTTGATTTTTCTTAATAAAAACACACGTATGTGTCGTAGATAGATATAGTCAATTAAACTAGTATAGTATCTTCCCTAGTCACAACAATTTTAGTACCTATTTCATACGTATTTCCTAGACAATTAACACAAAGACAGAATGCTAAATAGACTATTCTTCTCAATCTTTTCCTTAGAGAGAATTACATCTGTTTAAAAAGTCTAAGACATACTTACTAGTATAATAGATAGTTTTCTAAATATTTACGTAATTAACGTAACAGCAGAGAAACTATAATAAGCTATGGCATGGTCTGATGGTTTGCGTCACGGTGATGCGACTCATGTAAATTACATTGGAGGTGTCTT
>JARACY010003607.1:0-32066 GCA_029255725.1 Scrobipalpa atriplicella | reverse complement strand
ACACAATTGACACAATTTAACCGTTTGCAAAGAAAAAAAAATGTCGTCCCTTTTTTATGTGGAAGTCATCGACTTGAAAACCTAACCTACTCGATAAAAAGAAGAACTGAATGTTAGTGTAAAGAAATAGATATACTAAAACGTATTCCTAAGGTCCCAAGTTCAAATCCTGTAATAAAATAGCACCTTGAGTGCGTAAATCCTCAAAAATATGAAAACGAATTGTTAAAAAACTATGCCTTTTTTCGTTAGTGTAATGCAAAAGTAATGTGAGTGTAATGCTGCATCTCCTCCCGAGCATGCTGTAAAAATCAGCTAAGGGATTTGACGGTTTCAGTATTGTTATTTAGGCGAAGGGCTGATAACCTGTCACTATAGCAATATACAGATCGACCTTTGTTTAGGTCGTTTACGCTCTGCCTACCCCATTAGGGATAAAGGCGTGATTATATGTATGTAAGTATGTAGGTAATGCAAAAAATAACTATGATTTTGATCATAGTTATAATTTTTGATAGTTACTTATGTTTATGTACCGGAAAGCAATTTCGTTTTCGGTTCACGGTCGGGTAGCCATTCGGCCGAAATGGCTTTTGGCACATGTACAACTTTTCAGTTACATTTAGATAATAAACATGTTTTGCACGTTTCGACTCACGTGTTCGCTAAAGCAGCTGGTTCAATAAAATCGCATTCGACTGATTTTTTTCTATTATCTTTGAGCAAACTAATCTAGATGTTCTCTAATATTTTTTTCAAAGAAAAGATAGAAATTTATTTATTCGGAACTAGTTATTACCATTATACAACTCAAAAAACTACTTAAATAGCCTACATAAATATATAAACTTACACTCGCTACCGAAAAAGATTTCAACTCAGCATATAATTACTGAAAGTGTAACAAAAAGTTAAATAAAATAATCGCTCCAAATAATAGTTCATGTTTTTGTTAAGTATTTAGTTTTATGATATGATAATTGATGACAAAATAGGTATAATAGATCACTTGATTAACGAGTCTATGAACCTACCTAACTATACATACATTACATTATACTATACATAGCTGTAGCGATGTTTGTATGCCTTTTTATCTATGTATTGATAGATTGTTATTTGAACTATTGTATAACGAACGTGTGAACTTGTACGTCATAATCAGCAATATAAAATAATTTGATAAATTTTGTGATATTCGAAAATGGAAAATAAATAAGGAATGGCAAATGTTCTTTGTTTATTAATTTATTTTTATTTTTAATCTAAGCATATCATTAGGACCAGGAGAGCTATGGAAGTTTTTAAAAGGTATGTTCTGTACTGCTCTACTTAGAAATTAATTAGTCGGTTAGTTATGATTATGATGGATCAATAGGCGAAAGTGAAAGTGGACGGAGCTCGTAAAAGCTGGATCAAATTTAATTGAAGGGAAGTGACTATTCTCATAATTTCATATACCTGGTCCTAATGATATGCTTAGATTAAAAATAAAAATAAATTAATAAACAAAGAACATTTGCCATTCCTTATTTATTTTCCATTTTCGAATATCACAAAATTTATCAATTATTTTATATTGCTGATTATGACGTACAAGTTCACACGTTCGTTATACAATAGTTCAAATAACAATCTATCAATACATAGATAAAAAGGCATACAAACATCGCTACAGCTATGTATAGTATAATGTAATGTATGTATAGTTAGGTAGGTTCATAGACTCGTTAATCAAGTGATCTATTATACCTATTTTGTCATCAATTATCATATCATAAAACTAAATACTTAACAAAAACATGAACTATTATTTGGAGCGATTATTTTATTTAACTTTTTGTTACACTTTCAGTAATTATATGCTGAGTTGAAATCTTTTTCGGTAGCGAGTGTAAGTTTATATATTTATGTAGGCTATTTAAGTAGTTTTTTGAGTTGTATAATGGTAATAACTAGTTCCGAATAAATAAATTTCTATCTTTTCTTTGAAAAAAATATTAGAGAACATCTAGATTAGTTTGCTCAAAGATAATAGAAAAAAATCAGTCGAATGCGATTTTATTGAACCAGCTGCTTTAGCGAACACGTGAGTCGAAACGTGCAAAACATGTTTATTATCTAAATGTAACTGAAAAGTTGTACATGTGCCAAAAGCCATTTCGGCCGAATGGCTACCCGACCGTGAACCGAAAACGAAATTGCTTTCCGGTACATAAACATAAGTAACTATCAAAAATTATAACTATGATCAAAATCATAGTTATTTTTTGCATTACCTACATACTTACATACATATAATCACGCCTTTATCCCTAATGGGGTAGGCAGAGCGTAAACGACCTAAACAAAGGTCGATCTGTATATTGCTATAGTGACAGGTTATCAGCCCTTCGCCTAAATAACAATACTGAAACCGTCAAATCCCTTAGCTGATTTTTACAGCATGCTCGGGAGGAGATGCAGCATTACACTCACATTACTTTTGCATTACACTAACGAAAAAAGGCATAGTTTTTTAACAATTCGTTTTCATATTTTTGAGGATTTACGCACTCAAGGTGCTATTTTATTACAGGATTTGAACTTGGGACCTTAGGAATACGTTTTAGTATATCTATTTCTTTACACTAACATTCAGTTCTTCTTTTTATCGAGTAGGTTAGGTTTTCAAGTCGATGACTTCCACATAAAAAAGGGACGACATTTTTTTTTCTTTGCAAACGGTTAAATTGTGTCAATTGTGTAAATTCATCGTGGGTTTTAAGTTGTTCAGCTTTTTAACTATTTAACGTTTGTTACATCGAAAAATTAGACGTGATTATTAATAGATTGAAGTAATCCTTGACCAAACTCAGTGACCAAAACACTGATTCTCTACAGGCGACGCATAACATTTAACCTACTAAAGGTAAACGCACACTTATCCGCCCTTCTTTACGAAGCAAACGTTGTGTTTTTTTTATGGTGGATATCAGTTTTTAGACTGACCATATCAGATGCCATCAAACGGTTTAAAATATCGGACGGTTGAGGAAAGATTCGCAAAGCAAAATAAGCCAAAAAAGATTGGCTCTCAAATTTTAACTTTTTTTGAACGAATTCCAACAGACATGACTAGATGGATTATAATATGTCCCTTTCTGTTCACTGAAGTCAGAAAATAACAGTTGTATGGTTTTATTTTAGTATAGACGTGTTTGTTTTCAAATCGATACCAAGACCCAAGCAAACTTCATTTTGCCACGCACTTAAAGATCCTATTATTTCACGTCTGATAAGTCCAGTCACCTCGCGACCAGACCACGGTTGATGTGTGGCGCATCACTAGCGCTGCGACAGTACATCCCTATTCTAGCCGTTGCCACAGCAACCATTCAACAAGAAAAATATTCGATGAGCAATGTGATTTTATTTTGGTTTTGAAGAAAGTTATTAAACCAGATCTTCCTCACAGAATACTGGTTGTATTATTCCTCACACCCTCAGGGATCCCATATTGGTGACCCCGACGTGATGTAACTCAATCTCTATCTAAAATAATCCGTGCTTAGACACGATGCAACAAAACAACGCATCACAAAGGTTGGCAAGGCAACAACATTTCCACGGCTAAGTGTGCATCCACCTTTACCGATAATTTCTACGTTTCTACTAACAGGATCCTAACAATACCTACAAAGTCACGTAATTCCGAATGACGCGTGCACGACAGACAGTGGATGCTAATAAATGCTACAGTCACTCAATCTGTGTGTCGTGGGTTCGACAAATGACCCATAAGATATTTGATGTCAGAGATTTTAGGCTTCTGAATTTGTGGGACACTGGGATCGACGGCTTAACGTGCCCTTCAAAGTTCTGGATCATCTTATTTTCCAAAAATACACTTTATTCAGACTGCATTGTCCTAATCGATCTTACAAAGTTTGACGTTTTTCGTGTCTTATCAGTAGGATTGGAACCTTCGGATTGAGAGTAAAAGGTTAGTGGTTAATGCCATCAAGCCACTGAGGCAGGTACTCAATCAGCAGACTCAATGAGGAATTCCTACTTAACCTGGAGACTGTGGAAATTGACTTCAAATTAGACCAATCGGAAATGACGGGTATTTTCGTACTTGTTTGCGAAAATTACGTTTTTATGGGCTATTATGCAATGATTGCTTAATTGGATGCCATTGCGAGAAAATAATTGGCAATAAGTTATTGTCTTTTGTCCAGTGGGAATAATGTATTAAAAATAATGATTTATATTATAATAATATAACACAGGATATCAAAATTTAACCATACTATACTATGGAATTTGCTAGCTAAATGTTTTTCTTCCCGGATATCTTACACAAGGAATAATCTTGTCTAAAAGTATAAGACTTTTGGTTTATTACTAGGTAATTTTTTAGTATAAACTTAAATAAATTACTAAAATTAAAATAAATAACAGCTACAGATAGATAATAAGTGTCCGAATTGACTACCTACCCTCTCACCAGAGTCCGTCGCCAAACAGCTTGCTGTGTTCCGTCGGTGCGTGAGACTACCAGTGCCTTAACAGGCGTCTTTTGGGTTAGCTCGCTCCATCGTCGACTCTGTCACGGTCATCGCTGACCTTTGTGTCTAGAGTCAAGAGCTAACCCATTCCAAGTAAAAAAAAAACCTACCCCGAAATATTTAGATAACATTGATTTTAGATACGTACCTACATGATACGTAATAGATTTTTTAATGAGCTTCCGCGAGAGACGTGGTCGTTAAATTATTGTGATCATTACAAACTTCGACAATAGATTACAAGTCGATGACGATAATCACAATGGACAAATTATCATAACTGGTATGCAATCTGTGGCGCTGAAATTACGATGTATTGATGGAGATGAGCTAATTGCGATCGATCATGTAACGTTTAGTTGCAAAATATCTTATTTTAGAATGTATTTCAAACGGGAAACGTATTTAGGTAAAACAGGAATTACCTTTTATCCCGACGTTTCGACTCGGTTACACGAGTCGTGGTCGCGGGTAAACTGTTTAAAATTGTCAATGAGTGAAAATAATAAATAAAAAGTTATACGGGGTGTAAGGGACAGCGTCCCGCAAACTGATAGGGGTTGCTCAGTCAACGATACTGAACAACTATCACCAGGATTTTTTTTTCAGGAAATGAAAAAACAAATTTGCTTTACCATACAGATTGTCTGCTCGAGGCAATTCTTTTTTTATTTTGCGGGACGCTGTCCCTTACACCCCGTATTGCAAAATGTCTCGTTTGTAAAATAATCAGGGGTTTCAAAACGTCCCTTTAGCAGAAATCCATAGTTGAATTTCCAAATTGGACCAAATCATCAGTTACTGGACAATGCAGGCTGAATCACCTGATTGTCTTTAACAAAAAGCATTCCGTGCTTCATAGGGCACGTTAAGCCGTCGGTCCCGGTCGCTGTCTTTGATAGTGATCGTTATACAAAACCATATCAGAGGTTTATAAGCTGTGCTATTAGGCGGTTTATAAACTCTGACACCAGGGTTCAGCGGATCGATCGTCTCGAAACCTACACAAAAAGAAGAAGACTGGAACAAAAGACAGGAAGACGTCAATGCAGTTTATGCAGTTGTGAGTGCAAGTGCAATTTAATCCTAATTGACAAGATGACTCGATGAAAAGGTCCCGGAGAGAGCTGCGACTGCTATGCTTGTTGCTATCTAGACTAGACCACCATACTCGTAATATGGTATTAAGTACAAACTATTTTGGTATTGATTGGTACCTACTTATTTTCGTACTATTTAGTGAATACTGAGCTACTTAAGGGGGTGATCCACGGATGATCCTAACCAAGAAAACGAATAACTTTCCCCAAGGAACATGTCAACAAATTGATCATTCATTCTCCAGTCATCTTGTATGGGACGGCATTTTTTTTTTTTTCATATTTCGACTAATGTTCCTTGGGGAAAGTTGTTCAGTTTCACACCCTAAAGTTGGGTCTGCTATTTTTTTTTTTAATCCCTGTACAAGGGACAGCTTCGCGCCATAAAATTGAATAACTTATATTTTTGAAAAAAAAAATGACTTCTCCATATTTATTTCAATTTTGTCTGAAAGAGTTTTGTATTTTTGAAAGTTGTGTATTTTTAACTCCTAAAGAAACTGGTGATGTAAATTGATACGAGCCACGAATGTAACACATATAAATTGGTGTAAATGATCTAGTAAACATAGATTGCACATATATCTAGGAAATGGCGGGTTGCGTGGCAAGTAACCGACATGATATAACGCTATAACCGTTTATGGGGCAACGTTACTTGCAATATTGTGGTCACCATTAGCACACCACAGTTATGTATGATTCGGTAAAGAACTAACCGAGTAAGAGTTTAACGAGACCTACATACAAAGATACTATTTATTATTCTGTGACACAGAACCTGCAACTTGAAAAATGCGCGTCGCTTTTTTGATGTTAGCCTTTCATGTGTTTGATTTCGGCACAGAGGTAGGTAGGTAACATTGTAAGTATAAGTCACTCAGGCACGGAAGGTCCAATCACCGGAATGTCCATCGGGGCTATACTGTTGTTATTGTTCTTTGATGTAATTTCTGGACTTTATAGTTTATCGATTGATGAAATAGGAGGTAAACTTTGAAAATCATTTTCAAATAATATTTTAATTTCAATTAAAAAGAGAGGTCTATCAATTCCTAATGTATTTTTATGTGACTTTGATAGCATGTGTACTTAATTGATCGCAGACAGGTGTGTTGTTTAGCTGTCTCTTGCGTGCTGTATCATTCTATCACTATAAAACCTAGTTTCGTAATAATCTTAAGCAGCTGCTTATCACAGTATTATTGAATTTCTCGTATTAATTTGTAGGTCAGAACTGGCTGTAAAATAATTTCCTGTAATTTTGATTTCAATTTTAACGTTTTGTTATCTCTGCAAAAACCAGTAGGTAGATCAATTTAGGTTTCCGTTATAGATTTCATGCTCGCGATAATTAATACCACCGCTTACGTGAGATAGTTCAGCCAAATTTATCTACGAGGAAGACGTGTTGCCCTGAGAGCAGGCCTCTCTTTCCCACTGGGTAATCTTGGCCCTGGCCTCTTGTTTCAAGGGGGGCTCCGAGTGTCGGCTAGGTCCACCTCGGATGCCAAGCATATACTTACTAAAGTGCCCAGGGCCTCCTGTAGATTAGAGACAGCCCTGCCGGAGGGGACAGGCTATGTGGTAGTTCCCTTACCTGCAATAGTGTTGAGGAACATGAGGTACTCGAAGTTGGAGATCTCCCGCCGCTGCCACTTCTGCGTCATGTTGGAGTTGCGCATGAGTTGACGAGGCGACATCATCGACGCGCGTCTGTAACAAACAAATTGTAAACTTTTACTATATATTTCTAACAACCTGTCATTTTGAACCTTTTTCAAGTATGTGGTCGCAACAGAGGTACTTCAAGGCTTTAAATGAAAGTGGGCAGAGTCCTTGGATAACAGGAAAACATGTTAAAAGTGGCCACTTTTAGCTTGACATTCAGAGCTTATATATTGTGACTTTATGAATTATAAAATAAAGAAATACTTGCGATTGTCGCAAAAGGTAAAATATTCATGTAAAAATGTTTGTATTTGAGACAATAAAATTACTAGTGGCACCAACATTCCGCCTTAATTGTTCAGAATTTCATAACTCAGATAGATATCGTAAATAGTTAAACCTAGGTAGGTAATTTAATATTTTACACAACACTTCAAAACGTTCTCATGCATAAAGGTTTCACCATAATAGAGAAACCTATAAATTAGACAATATCTAATTGCAGTAAGGCAGGCATGCGAAATTAGGCTTCATTGTAATACTTAGCTATAAGGTAATTTACTAAATTAATTCTTCTACTACACAATTTTCCTGTCTGTATAGTCAGAGCCGTCTTAAACTGTGCTGGGGCCCTGGGCCACACAAGAATTTGGGGCCCTTTTAAAAAGTTTTGAAAGCGAAGTATATACTATAATGGGCACAACCATCCGTTGGCACATCATCACATATAATTACAAATACGCCAAGTCGGCGACGAAACTTTCTAGAAGAGCGGCGATGTTGAAATGTATCGCGAGCGAAGCGAGCGCGAAATTTTCTGTTGACAACTACTAAGCTGCGTGAGTTGTCATTTCAGTGTTTGGCACCCAGGGCGGACCTCGTCAGCATTTCGGGCCCCCCCTGAAACTGGGGGCCCTGGGCGCATGCCCCGTGTGCCCTTATGGTAAAGACGGTACTGTGTATAGTGAGATTAACAATATGAAGTCATACATTTAATTTTTTTCTTGGAGCATGTTTGTTGCCGAGAAAATCCGATGACTGAATTACAGGATTGTCTATTGATGTAGTCCTATTCTTACTTTTACAGTATGCCCGGGAAAAGACAGCAACTGGTTGACTATTTTTTCGCTGTTTAGCAGGGAGTTAAAGTACATAAGGCAACGTTATGTCATCTCATCACTTACACACAAACGTCAAACCCTTTCCATTTATTAGTTACACCCATTATTGTTATCTTCACGAAAGTATTTTAAAATCTAAGGACCCTTTATAAGACAATACGTATTTTGCCTGCACATCAAAATTATCTCAGGAACCAGTAATTAATATCGCGTGATTTGCGGTTTTTTGTTGATCGGCAAGTAGGATGCCTGATCACTAGTTTCCATGAATACAGTACAGTACTATTGGCACTTTGAATAACCTGATTTGAATACTGATTGAAAAGGAAGGACTTTAAGATTGATGGACAATGAGACTCTGATAAGATAGACATAACTAGGTTAATTCATCTATGAGAAAAATATAAATGATCAAAAGAAACGGAAGCATTATTGAAAAATTACATTTTTTTTACTCATTTATATTATTCTAACTATGTGTATTTTATCTAAGCAAATCAGATCAGTTATTAGCAGAATATTTAAATTTGGAGACCTAAAATATGCTTTTTGGCGTACCCTAAAACTAACCCATTTTTTCGACTACGCGGCGTAGTCTGTGTACATCGTAGAGATTGCTACGATAATTTTGGCTACGGTGGCGTAGCAAGGATGTAAATTTCGTAGACCAGATTATGCAAAGTTATTTAAAAATGTCGTTCTAAAATCTCACCTTTAACGGATGTCCTTTTCATACAAATAGCTGATTAGCTATCTTCATTATCATCAGTCACAACAGTCCACTTCTGGACATGAGCCTCCCCAAAATTGGGGGGTATATGCCATACTCACCATGCTTGGCAGGCGGGTTGGCGAGCGCAGTAGAAGTTTTCCATTCACAGGGAACGCTGCTGCCATTCCCTAGATTTATCCCTTAGTCGCCTATTACGATACCCGCAGGAAGTTATGGGGTGATGTTATTCTAACCCGGCACCACACGGGCTAAAATATACTATCAGGCTAAAATAAAATTCCTCGGTCCAAAATCCCAATTCACCTATGTGTAGGATTTTTAATTTATATAACCTTTAAGTTAGTAGGTATTTGAGCAGACGAAAGTTGCGACAGAAATCTTAGGTTGGTTTTGTATAAATCAATAAATCACTAAAGCATGTTTTTTAGATAGTCTAATACCTAAATTATAAAACGGAAACCAATTCTGCTGAACCCATGAATCCATTGCATAATTATTTAAAAGTCACAGAAAAATAACACCTCTCAATTTTCAATTTTCTCAACACTTAATTTTTTTCGAGCGAGACAGATTTTATATTTATTTTTATTTTAAATATACCACAAATCATTCTTTTATCTGCAAAATCCAGGCATCAAAATTCAAAAGTGCCATTTATGTTGTAACATATTTATAAATATAATAAAGATAAAAAATACTGACCTATAATGTTCAATTTTATGAGTTACTTATTTGGCATCAGGGACGATAAATTTGACCTCACATTTTTGCAATATTCCTGACCTCAAAAGACCTTTACGGAGTTCACATTTTTACCAGCGATGGCTCAATATGCCTTAAATAAGATATTCTATGTTTTTCCCAGTCCAGCATGGAAGAAGCATGAAGCATGGAAGCCATTGTTATTGCAATAAAACAGCAGCAAATAAACTTTCGTGGGTTTCCGTGTCGAGTCAACATCGGCAATATTATACGCATTTTAATGCTGAGATTTAGTGATGAGGTAAAAGTATGTTTATAAATCGATCAGTTACTTTAATACTTACTAGTACTAGGTATAAGAGTAATTATAGGTACAAATATTTTACTTCCACGCTGGTCTGGGAGTGATAGAAAAACATAGAATGTGCCAGCTGCATCTCCTCCCGTGCATGCTGTAAAAATCAGCTAAGGGTTTCAGTGTTTTGCAATTTAGGCGATGGGCTGACAACCCGTCACTATAGCAATATACATAATCATCATCTGTATTAGCATTCGAAACTTGTCAGACGTGGCGGAACAACCTATGTTTAGCTCGTTTTTGCTCTGCCTACCCCATTAGGAATGAAGGCGTGATTTTATGTATGTATATTTTACTTTATCGTTCTTAAACTGTAATGGTGCTTTTACTATTTTTAATTCAATTTATTTATTTGCCAATGTCCATTACACACGCATGAATTAAATACGTTTTAAATACGATTTTGATCTAATTGAAAAGCAACAATTTTAGAAGGTGCTTAAATAGTACCAATACCAGTCAAACTTTGTATAGCACACACTGTGAATAAAGAGGAAAGAGAGTGTCATAAAACCAAATATAAAGAAAATCTACTATACAACGTGTAACAGAAAGGGTATATGCATCGAGAAATGTGTGAATCTACCCATGAAACTGAACAACTTTCCCTAAGGAACATAGGTCGAAAAACGAAAAAAAAAAATTGACCTTCCATACAAAATGCATCCGCTGATAGCGCATTTAGTATGGGAAGGCAAAATTTTTTTTTCGTATTTCGACCTATGTTCCTTAGGGAAAGTTGTTCAGTTTCATGGGTAGATTCACACATTTCACGATGCATATATATACCCTTTATGTTACATGTTGTATATAATGTATGGAAATTAAAAAGTAGCTGATACCCACCTGTATTTGTACTCGTTATCACTAGTCACTAGTATCGAAAACGTCATAATATAAGGACGTTGACCCTTTGTATACCCTTAAGGGATTAAATCGTGACTACATGTATTTATGTACTAGTAAAGTAGCAGTTAGCTGTATGGTACCTGGTATAACCCAGTGAGAACTTCACTATTAACCTAATAGGATGCAAGTGTGTCAGGGTCGCGCGGTTAGTGACCCGCCACGCAGTCTGCGCCCGCGCAGCTCCACAGACAGAGTTGCTGACATCTCTTTTAGGGTCACAAGGACCTTCGCTGGGTTCGAAGAAATATAGGATGTAAGATATACAGGATGTAAAGGACAGCCAACAAAATTAAAGAAAAAAAAAGAAACCCCTTTCATTTTACGGGACACCGTCGTAAGGTTCCAGGAATTCAACATACGTGGCATCAACATTCCCAGAATTCAACATACGTGGAATTCAAGATTATTGGAATTTAACTTAATGTCATGATCATGAAAGTTTTATTTTGCCGCTCGTATCAATCTTCCTATTCCATGTAAAGTTTATATCCTTTGAAATTCGAAAGGAATCTATAAGCTTTTATTTTGTCTAAACCGGAAGACACGTACGCTAACTCATTAATCTAAAACACAAGATTTAACAAGCATAGACTTTGTTTTTCCAAAAAAAGCCTAATTTAATTAACTTAATTCAATTATATATTATCTATCCAACAAGTAGGAAATAGGAACTACATCCAGATCCATTTTTTGCAAATGAATGAATTAATCACAATTTAGAAAAAAATGTTTTTTGTTTGTATTTTGACGTTAATGTGTGAACAATACCCATTTTTGTTTACAAGGCGAAGGCAACAGCCTTGTTTGGTGTATAGCACCTACACATGAACAAGTTTATTTTGAAATGTGATACAGATATTACTTGTATGGAAGGCAAATGATTCTTGTTTTACTGGTTTTCTCCGGAAGCTTTCGATTCAAAGTTTATTTTATTTAACAATCGGAAATATCCTCTGAATAAAAATGGACTTCCTCTAAGTGCGAAATAATAGGTACTTAGTTATATTAGTAAACGTAAGATGCTCGTTACTGCCTGGTTGCCTGGAAGATATTGCTACCTTAGCAATAAGGCCGTCAATTGTAGAAGTTTTTTTTTATATAACTATTTTTATTTGTAATTTGTGTTTTCTTGTGCAATATAGAATATTTGTATTGTATTGTATCCAAATTGACAAAATATTAATAATTAAATCATCGCGTATTGGCTGAGCACATAAATAAGGTTATTGACCATTAGTAAACTAGGTTTATTTTTAAACTGCTTATTATGTTAACACTCGTAAAAAAATGTTTTAATATTAAAAAGAAGACACAATGGTCTATTAAAGCATATTGTTATTTTGGCTGTTGGTTTTCCTAAAAAAAAATAAAAAAAAAACGTGTTTACCATACATATGAATAAAGAGACGATTTAACCGTATTAAGTTAAAATATACCTATTAGTGCTACGTACAAAAAAATCGCAATGTTTTGAAATAGCCCAATTCGTTTGATTATTTCATATCCGTGAGAATTAAGGCTCGTATTTATAAAGCGATCTCAAGATTGAGAGCAATATTGAGTGCGGATTTGACAGGTAATTTTGTACTGGAATGACATTTCTGATACGAACTCAAACTCGCTGTCACTCTTGAGAGCTGATTATAAATACGGGCCTAAAACTCTTATGCAGGATATTATGTGAATCTTTGTAATCCGTCCAAGGTTTCAGATAAATATATGTTTATGGTATTTTTGCGGGCTTTTCCTTCTGTTATGCATATGTACAGATTAAATTACTATGTTATTATTTATAACTGGTTAAGTTCGTTAAAAAAAACACCCGTGTAACATTTTCTTGTAGAGTCAACACGTAAGAAATTTGATTACATACATACAAACATATTATCACGCCTTTATCCCTAATGGGGTAGGCAGAGCAAAAACGACCTATACGACCTAACGCAATATACATAAATAATCTGTACTAACCCTCAAAACTTGTCAGACGTGGCGGAACAACCTATGTTTAGGTCGTTTTTGCTCTGCCTACCCCATTAGGGATACAGGCGTGATTTTATGTTATGTATGTACTATAGGCACAGAATATTAGCCGCCGCGCTCATAAGTAATCTGTGCTATAGGTAAAACGGAAGAAATGTTTTTTTTTAATTTTGAATTTTATCATCAATGCAAAAGTTAAAACAATCGCACACGATCCAATAAAAAGTTATTTATATACCTGGTTACATTACATACACAAATAAACCAAAGAAAGTAAAAGTTCTTTCATAGCAAGGTCGTTGACACTTCCGTAAGGCCCTCTACACACTGCCTGCGCTACTGTTAGGGTTAAAAATTGAATTAATTTATGTAATTGATTTTGATATGACTCCGAAACATTATTTTTATAAAAACGAGCAAAAAAATCACGTTTTTTTGTATGGGAGCTCCCTTAACATTTATTGTATTCTGTTTTTTAACTTAAGCTAATGTTATAGTAGGGTAGGTACTAATAGTACCTATATAGTTATAGGTAGGTAACTGTAATAAAAGAAGTATAGTATGTGTAGATAATAGTTCAAGTTTATTGTCATAAAGCACTTAAAGCACTAGGAAACATGGGCTAAACACTTCCTATTGAAAAGCGCAATGTATGTCGAGAGCGGAAGCTTGATTGTCCACGCACACGAGCGATTTGTCGCAAAAATAATCGCAGTATCTTTGTCAATATTCTTACAGTTATTGCTATCAATTCGTTGAGGGAACGACGCAAACAAATCTTGACTAAAATTATTGGCGTCTCTTTCTGTTCTCTCATGATAGAAAATGACAGGCAACTACGAATTGCTATCATTGATCTTCGTGTTACTAACGGTACTTACTGAATCAATCCATAATTTCCACTAACTACACCTAATAAACATCGTTTGCAATTTTATTTTCAATCTGCGAAGGGAATTATTTTCGCGATATTTCCTTACGTGAAAAGTTGTAGATCAAGTCTTTGACGATCAGCTTAGTTTCTTGTCTGAGTGATATGTAATTGTACAATTAAATTTTAACTCTATTACAACGGTTTTATAGAAGTTGTTTTTCGCGAAGTCAGACTTTTGATGAATATACCGGTAATTTCGGTGGACTAAGTATTGCCGATAGCTCATACAAATCGTCCGTCTGTGCAGACTAGTAGTCAGACGAGTCGCAAATTGGCCACGAGCGGCACGAGCGATGTGTCATTTCATCACGTCCGGTAAAACAACATTGACATTGGAAGCGGTACAGTCGTGACATACAACTGTCACTGATCTTTTGTACAAGACGGATAGGTACTTAAAAGAGTGTTTGAAGCTAGCTAACTTTAATCAATAGCGACCTTGATGTGGGTCTACCTCCACTTCAGATAATAGCATAGCAAATTTGCTGGTTAAATCCTTTTATTCTTTGAGGAATTATTTTCGAAGAGTCAAGTGGGTTCATCAAGTCTATTAGGCTTAGGCTTAATATAGACAGACGAACAGAACTTGTCAACTGAAGGTACAAGCCGTCGTCACCGGTCGACTGCACCCGTCGACAGTCGACTGCACCCGTCGACAGTCGACTGCAGTTGGCAGGTGGCGATAGTTGCAGTCGTACCTGCAGTTAGTTGGCAAGTGCTGTTCGTCTGTATGAAGCCTAAAACATCCATTCCCCAAATGTCCCTTTCCCGGAATGTATCATCTCACTTTTGAGTGCTTTTGAGACTAGGAGTTTGGTGCTTAGCTTACTTACTTACAGTAAACAATTGTGTTTCGTCGTTATATGGGAATTCCAGTGCCTTTTTAGGTTAGGACATAAGGAAGATTTAGTTAAGTCGTGCCCTCAACAAATCGATAGCATTGACACTTTAGTAGGTACAAAGATATCGACCCCAAAAGTCTCTGCCGAAATATAATATAAAAATAATATTTATATTTAAAAATTAAACCTTATTTTTGAAATTTTACTATTTTGGTACCTTCTAATTTTAGCCGCCATCTCATTAAACGAATTATAAAATTAAAATGTCAGGAATAGCTTAAATCTAGCTGTAGAATATGACTTGAGTTCAGCTAGGTGAGGATTCTATAAATGTTCCTATCTAACGCTATACAACAAACCAGATGTTGGCAAACACAACAGGCTGATTATTTAATGGGCACATGCTCTACGTAATTATAATTATTAATTATCGATCCGTACACGCACCGTGGACTGCAAACAGACACTCCTTATTTCTTCTAGTTGTCTATAATAAAAGAGGTTAAAATGATGTATGACCAGCTCAGTGGGTTATAGTATTTTATAAAAAAAATATCCATGCTGGACTGGGAGTGATAGAAAGACATAGAATGTGCCAGCTGCATATCCTCCCGGGCATGCTGTAAAAGTCAGCTAAGGGCTTCGAGGGTTTCAGTTTTGTAATTTAGGCGATGGGCTGACAACCTGTCACTATAGCAATATATACAGATCCATCTGGAATAACCCTCAAAATTTGTCAGACGTGGCGGAACGACCTATGTTTAGGTAGTTTACGCTCTGCCTACCCCATTAGGGATAAAAGCGTGATTATATGTATGTATGTATAAAAAATTACCACCTTCTTGATCAGACAATTTGTATGTTTTTTTTTAATTTCCTGAAAGAGTTTCCTGGTGAAAGTAGTTCAATTTCTTTGACTAAGCAATCTCCCTATCAGTTACTGGCACGCTGTCCCTTACACCCGGTATATACATGGTGATGTTAATCTGACCCATAGCCAATAGCCACTGCGCAATAAATGCGCTTTCTTCTTGGAAGTATTTTGCGTGTTTTTACGACGTCGTAATGTAAACGACACAAGGTGAACAGTTGACTGTTCACAAAGTGCAATACGACGACTAATTAACAATAATAATAGTTACTGCAATCACTTTATTAAACAATTAACCTGTTCATAAAAGAAACAGTATAATATAGTGTTTAATAATACTTGATATTTTGGTATAAAGAAAGCTGCCAAAAATCTTAACAATGTTGACATTGTGATTTTGGGTTTTAGAAAATATTAGCAAAATCCTATTTTCACTATCTCATTACGTTTATTCGGTGCTTTTACAGTGATGGAAAACATCGTGGGGAAACACAACGGCAAAGAAATTCAAAGACTTTGTTAGAAGTCGACCAATCCGTACTGGGCCCACGTGGTCGACTAAGACCCTATCGCCCTTATACAGGGTAGGATCGTGCCTCTTAGTGGGGACGTATATGAGCTGATGATGATGATGTGATGACTTGACTACCTATCTCATAAAGTGTATTGGAGTGAATTTAATTTATCTGTGTAATTAATTACAATTAGGTAGATCATTAAATGAAATAATGCGAATGTATTGATGTAGGCGAGTTTTTTCAGCTGAGGTAGTTACTTGCAGGCTACTTAAATGAAAATCTATTCTACGAATACCTTCTTGTCGTTATGGTAATAAAATAACCTCAAACTTAAAGTCACAAATCACAAGTAGGTAATTCCTTTTAAAAACTTTGCTTTACCCCAAAACCCTTGACGCATTTTATTACTAGCATATATTTATTTGTACATCAATCGGAGAGTGCACATAGAATAACAAATTGGCGATGACTTGCCAACCGCAGTACAGTCAGCAGCTAAGGCAAATACTAAATAAAAAATAATACATTCTAAGTAGTACCTATAACGGTGTCATGCATGACTATATTTCGTACGTATATAGGTGTTAACGGCAATCTGTATAACTCGGCATGACATACAATGCCTAGTCTACGTATAGAATGCCTAAAACGTCCAGGCAATGCATGAAATATTATTTATTTCACACTTGGCCTAGGCATTGCGTACAATGCCGAATGAGCAGCCGGCAATGTGTTAATTAGACCTAACATACAGACCAAAATAAACTTATTTTACACATTGCCGGTGGACCAGCAGACATTCTGTTCAATACCGAGAAATTATGTACAATGCCTAGGCAAAGCATATTTGTAATAGATATTTAATTCATATTTCACACATTGCCTACCGGCCCAAGGCATTCTATACATTGTCTAGGCATTGTATATAATGCCTGTATTATACAGATTGCCGGTGACATAGGTACAGTAACCGCAAAAACTTTCCTTTTTGACTTTTGATCACCCTTATTCCGTGATATTTGCATATAGTTATACTTACAATGATGTTCACTGTACTTAGGTGTATTGCAATTGCAAGGAAAACCGACCAAAATCGTGATGAAACAGACTGGTGTTCTGATGTTTATTACGGCTAAAGTTAGTGATTCTATTGTGGTTTTATTGTTCCTGATAAAACATTAAATTTTGCTTCTTTTCCGCAAAGGAACCATGTTTTTCGCTGTAGACTCTACAACGGCAAAATTAAAATGCAGATGGAAAGCTTTCCACCCGCATTTTGACTAGCAGTAAATAAGTTGTGGATAACATATTTTCCGAGTGGAAAATTGTAATACATATATAGGGTTTCTTGCGCAATCAAAATATTATGCTTTATGATACATTATATTTTACTGAGTGTTGGTGCCATTAAAATCAAAATTATTCATAATTTATTTGGACGACTTTTTCAAGTGACCAGTACTAAAACCACACCAGACTCAAAACAAAAGCACACAGCACATTGTTTCCTACAAGTGACTAATACCAGGAAAACATAAATACACCCAGATCCTTGAGGAACGAAGGCACAGGACAACAAAGACGAGGGTCTGTGGTGTCTGGTCAATATAGGAGTTACTCCTGGTCATTGCTGGTGACCTCATCCAAGGGACTAGTCATAGGACTACGTCACAATACGAGCAAATCACGTATGGGCTTTAGAGGTGTGGCTATAAAGTAAATATTATGAAGCATAAGCATCTAAAATAAGCAAGTAAATAAGAACCTAACTAAGCATATTTGTACACTGACATAGTCGGTAAGACACATTGGGACTGAGATCTGTATTTAAAAATTGTACGTATGTGTTTTGGCAAATAAAGATTGATTGATTGATTGATTGATTGAAGCTACAGGATGTTACATAAAAGTGCACGATTGAATCTGTTGAGTGAGATAAAATTATTTTTGGTATTTATTCCACTTATCGGTGAATTGTTGTATCAAGGAATCTATTTTAGGGATCGTGGGTTCATATATCAAGGGTAATATTATGATGTTAAAAACAATAAACAAAAACACATTATAGAGCTGATTGCATTTTTCTTTGAAATACTTAATTAAACTAATTTTAAAATTTTGTTACATAAACAACCCCAACAAGTGTTTAATATTTAATCCTGTTTCGTAAAGTATAGATAGAAGAACAAATAAAAATTACATGTCATTATTTACTTTGACACCAAATTTAACACGCTTTATTTACAAATATGTACATGATTGCTCCTTTTTTAGATAAACAGATTCGTACTACTAGTTTTAGACATGCGGTTTTGGTTTCCCATGATAATTCCCAAAATTCAATTTTGAATAACTAAAAAAATTCGAGTAGGTACTAATTATAGTTAATATCGTTCAAATACAAATATTTCAGCAAATAGTCGATGGGTTTTTGAGAACATTATTTATTTTGCTTCCGCTTATGGTATCTGGAAAATTTATTCGAAAACCCACACGACAGAAGAAGAACCCTCGTTATAGTATTAGGTACAACAAGCGGCAACCCAGGCAATTTGTTCTCATATTTTAGTAATAAATAGCATTATGAGTGCAAATTCAAAATTGAAATCTTTGAGATTTTCCTCCAAAACCATGTATTCGAGCTTCCGAGTTCAATACGTCCCCACAGAGGGGCACGAGCCTATGCTGAAGGGCGATCGGGCCTTAGTCGAACACGTGGGCCCAGTACGGATTGATCGACTTCATACACATCCTTTGAATTTCTTTCTATAGTTGTGTGCAGCAGGTTTCTACACACTGTTTCTCTTCACCGTAAAAACGTCACATAAACGGGAAGAAATACCCAACGATTGTTCTGGTCCATAATCCGCCACATACAGACAATAAATCATGATAAAATATCACATTCCCGCCAATATTGCGCGGCATTATCTCGCCACAGACAGTTTGCTATAAATAAATAACTCGATAACCGCTTACTTCCGATTTCCGTACACACTCTTATTATTGATAAGTAGCAACGCAAGTTAAAAAATATAAAGGGTGCATGAGGCAGTTTATTGCTAATAGCATAGCTCAGTCAACAAAACTGAACAATTTTCGTGAAGAAACTCTTTCAGGAAAAGAAAAAAATATATATTTGGCAGACCCATACAATTTTTCTGATCATTTTGTATGGGCTACATATTTGTTTTCTACATAAAAAATTATCTGTAGAAGTGTTTAGTTTCGTTGACTGAGTAACCGAAGAGCTACTCCTATTCCTATATGAAAAAAAAAACCATACATTATTGATATTTTTTTACAGCTTTGCAGTAAGACTCGTTATATTGTAAAACGATAATGTTTAAAATAATATTTACACAGTACGTTTGTTATTTTTGCGATTTGGCAACGATCAAATGATTGAATCGGCGTAATGTTATTTTGTTACATGCCATTATGTTGAAAATTTCCGTGTCTGAAATTTAATATAGATTTAATACAAACAACAAAACAGCCGCAGCCAGAATATTGGCCTAGAAAAGTAATGTAGAAATTAGTGTAGGTGTTTGCTTCAACTCTAGTTTAATCCAGATGTAACCGGGATAGAGTCGACGATAAACTTAAGGTTTCCAGAGGGGGATGATCGGGAAGTAGGCGGCCTTTTACGACACCTGCCACAGATTAAGTAGGGCCTTTACCGGGATGACGTTGAGGGGGCTTTTAAGAGATGGATTCTGTCCTATACCACCAGCGATTCTGTCTAATCCTTGAGTCTTTCAATACAACAAAGTTTCCTAAGTTTCCTTTCGACTACCCTTGTTTATTTTAAATATTAGCCGGGACCAAGCTTAGCCTGCAATCCCAGGTTACTTTTCGTCTAATATGGTTTCAAAGGTTTCCCTTCGGTCTATCCAAAACACCTGGCGATATTTTCTGTAACAGCCTGAGTTATTTAATTATCTGCACATAATCAAGCAATGCAATTGCACATTACAGATTGACGTACTCGTTTCCGGCATGCTATCGTATTGCACTTATTATGCCATAGAGTACCTGCTGTAATTTGTGGACTATGATACTCCGCACTTTGTGGAAAAACCCTGCGTGAAGCTGCTGATTATCACCTAATATTATGTAGTTAGAGAATGAGGAATAGGTTGGTTTATATATAGTGACATCAGCTGAAGCCGCAGATGCTTAGTATTTTTCATCTTCGAAGTCTGGCGCCCAGCATGTTACTGTATTCAGTCAGTGTCTGAATGCTAGTTAAGTGCTTTTAGACCTCTAGATACGCTCGCTGCATTAAAGTTTTTTTTTAAATTAAGAATAGGCAAAGTATCTAAATTTGTCCGCCATCTCATCTGAGGCAAAGTGACGATGAAGACGCATGTTTGCTGTTAATAATTAATGTTTGTGTTTATCGGTAGTCTTAGAATATATCCAAAGCTTTTGTAAACCCATATCAAGTAAAAACTTATGTAAATTAATTAATTTAAGCTACAGCTTGAGCACTTATTGACTTTTCTTGGCCTGACCGATGAGCTTTTCAATAGAAATTTTGTAAATGTTAATAAAATTTACTAAAATTGAAATGTATTTAAATGTACTTATATCTACTTTTAACGGTATTCAAACTAAATGTGACATTTATCAGACACTTTATCAGCATATCACCATCCTTTGACGACAGCCCCCTTTCTCCATTTCTGTGTACTTATTTACACATTTTATTATCTGTGGCAAACATATTTGCATACAATGCCTGCCTTTATCAGATAACGAACTGATGTGGCGTTCCACGAATGTCTTCGAGAGGAAACATAAAACTAGACTGAATGGAATACTGTCTTTGCTCAAGTACAATTTGTAAAAAGTAAAAAAGGTGTCAGTAATAGCGCCAAATTCATTTCATCAAATATAGATCGTTTATTTTATACATACATACATAAAATCACGCCTTTATCCCTAATGGGGTAGGCAGAGCAAAAACGACCTAAACATAGGTTGTTCCGCCACGTCTGACAAGTTTCGGCGTCTGACAAGGGCTAATACAGATGATGGTTATGTATATTGCTATAGTGAGGTTGTCAGCCCATCGCCTAAATTGCAATACACTGAAACCCTCGATTCCCTTAGCTGATTTTTACAGCAAGCACGGGAGGAGATGCGGCTGGCACATTCTATGTTTTTCTATCACTCCCAGTCCAGCATGGAAGTAATTATGCATTATGCATTTATTTTATTATGCATTTCATTAAGATAATGTTGAGGTCTAGAGAATCTTTTTGTGAGGTGAATATTTAAGCATTTATCTGGTCATTCTGGTCTATCCAGTCCATCATAAGTTCTAAAGCATTAATCTGGTCCGTCAACTTCATCGTTATTTAGAACAATCTGGTCACCTCTAATAGTAGCCTGGTATACAGGGTGTAAAAAAAAGTACTACGTTCCTTTAAACCACATGTTCTACTGATGATACCAAACAACTTTCCCAAAGCACAAAAATTTTAGATCGAAAAAAAAAATGCACTATCTATACAAAACTGTTTTTTCAGTCTAAAATTTTTGTGCTTTGGAAAGTTGTTTGGTATCATCAGTAGAACATGTAGTTCAAAGGAACGTAGTACTTTTTTTTACACCCTGTATACTCTTTTCATTATTAAAAAATAATATTTGCCATACTAAATGAGCGTTTTAGTATGGTATAAATTATTACTCCTGAGCGGTGAAATTGTTGATCTGTTGAGGAGGAGAACCGTAGTGGCCTAGTTGGTTATGGCGTTGGGACGGTTTTCCAAAGACGCAGGTTCAAATCCTGTCTACGGTTGAAATTTTTGATTTGTTGTTTAACATATTCCCTCAGGTTTGTTAGTGTTAAAAATGAGAATCAAAATTAAAATGGATACGCTAACCAAATATCCGCAAAAAAATTTAAACAAACAAAAAGAACAATGGTTCATAATAAAACAAAGATCATGATGCTCTTATTTCATTTTCCTTTCCGTTCCTTTAAATTAAACTACATGTTCTATCTAATAATGACAACAAACTTTCCTAAAGCAAAATAATTTAAACTCGATAAAAAAATGTTCACTTACTTCAATTTTGTATTGTGAAGGCAATTTTTTTTTTTTTTTGCGTTGGGACAGTTGTTTGTTATTATTGGTAGAACATGTAGTGTAGTTTAAAGGAACGTAGTACTTTTTTACCCCCTGTTTACATCCCTCCGCAGGTATTTAACCATTAACCACCGATATTGGAATCCCTTTGGTGTCCTGTAGTGGCGTGGCTTATGCGTCATACTGTACACTATCAGTAGGCGTACAGTAAAAGTTATGACAACAATAATACGTTATAAAACACGGTGTGTGAACCAAAAGCCGCTTCAGTATCGCAGACGCAAGGTCAAGAGCGTACTGGCACACCGCGGACGCTTTCCGAAACAGTCGCAACTTGGCACTGTGATGTGACAGCCAGAAGCTACTAAAAAAAGAAAAATTAAAAAATAAAACTTCGATTTCGAATCCTGGCTGAACACAACACGAACGTAAAACAGCTGGATTTAAAAAGAATTTCGGGCGCCAACACGTGCAGTTCCAAATTTAAACTCGAGCGTCGCGAGATTTCCCGCGCGTCTTCTTGTTCGCGATCGTAGGATTGTTGATCTTGTGTGAATTTTCATCGTTGGTATATTAGTAACAATTTTAGGAGATAAACTTGTAAGTGTACCGAGATAGTGAATGTTTTCAAGTTGGGGGGGCACGAGAATATTATTTCAGAGTGAGTATCTATATTATCATTATCACCCATAATATGCTCATAACATTTTCAAAAATGTTGGATATTTTGCGACAAAATTACCAAAATGAATGATTCCATTATTTTATTTTTCAAATTTTGAGGTTCTTTTGACCCTGTGACGTAGGATCTACCCAGATGGAACTAATCTTACGTTATGCGAATTAATGTGCGCTATACCTACATAAACATACTTAGTTAAATGTATTTAATAAAATTATAGGAAATGAAAAAAAAAATGCTTTTCCATACAAATTATCTGATCAAGCCGGTCATTTTGTATGAAAAAGCATTTTTTTTTTCATTTCCTGAAAAAAATTCTGGTGGTAGTTATTCAGTATCGTTAACTGAGCAACCCCTATAAGTTTTCGGGACGCTGTCCCTTACACCCCGTACCCCTACTTACTAAGAATGATTTATAAAATCAATTTTAGGTACGTGAAGAATGTAATTTATCACGTAGTTCCTATAAACAGGTGTAAATATGTTGGTTTTCGATAAACAAAGGCTTTGTCTGAATATTTAAATTAATTTAACATCTTATATATTTGGAACAAGTATAATTAAATTAAAATTATGTTCGGCAAGCAGAACATTTTACTTATTTATACCATGATTTTACTGTAATTAAGTTCCTGCTAAAATATAACGCATATTGCAAAACATTTAGAATACAAAATTTTGAAAAAAATATATAGAAAAAGACACAGAAAGGAAAGATAGTCATAATAAGAATTGTGTTAGATACTTGTACCTAATCGAATATCACGAAAAATTAAAGAGTACAATACGCGAAAATGTTAAACAGAATATACTTTACTGAAAAGATTTAACAGAGGTTAACAGGAAATAAACTGTAAAAAAAGGTTATTATGGCTAACTAACAATATCTTCCAGGCAAGCACAGGAAAGTATACCAGATGAACCGTTTAAAAACGCAGCGTAAACGCGAACGTACGTCCGATATTTCAATCAGTTGCGTGCTGCGGTGCGCGATTCGACGCGCGTTTTATCTCGGACACGGCTAGTTGCTCTTAAGCCCCCACATTCGGCATGCTTACGGTGGAAATTGATAAACAAACATTATATTTCATTCATAGTTCAGAATGTAAATATATACATACATAAACACGCCTTTATTATTTACGGGGACGGCAGAGCGCAAAAATGATAGACCGATATGGTTTCCCTTAGGAAATTCGCTTCGCCAGTCTACTCTTGACCATGGAGCGTGCAACCGCTTCGAAATATCGATGAAATAATAAAATTATCGCGTTAATAATACCGTCCAAAATAACAGTTTAATTGTAATCTTATTCTTAACCGTTTACCTTGCATGTTTCCTCAAATAAAACTTTTTAGGTTTCTTAAAATTATTCTCCCTGCATAAGATATCAAGTGGCTTTTGTCTAAGTACTTACCTACTCGTACGTAGACTGAACATTTGTTTTGTGTTACACTAATAAGTATTTGTATATAGGTATTTGCCAAACAAAGACGAACTTGTGATATTGTGACGTACCTAGTTAATTCAATTATTACTCGAGATATAACATGTCTGGCGTTTGTGTACGTTGTTTGTAAGCAATATTATATTTATGTATTTAAATCATGGAAAGACAGAAACTTTTAATCGGGACATGAACCCACGACCACGGCGATCCGTGCTAAAATAGATCAGTTACATATTTATCTCACGACTGCCGCTTTGCCATATTTGTGTGCGTAAATGTACCAATGTGCCTTAGTATGCGTGAGTTCGCCATAGTAGATCTGTTAGTTATGCACACAAAAGCGCGTGTCTGTACGCAAAAGTAATATGCTTAGCTGCAGTTGTGAGACTAAATAACTATAAAATACCTACATGACATGGTTTATGAAAGAGGGAAGCAGACGAGCAGGTGGGTCACCTGATGGTAAGTAATCACCGCCGCCCATGGACACTTGCAACACACAGGGGGTCACAAATGCACTGCCGGCCTTTCAAGAAGGAAAAGACTCATGGTCATTATAAAAAACCAGAATAGAAGTTTCATATGCGATTTGTAAAAAGATAATTTCTGTATAATATACTATGTATGTGAAGTGGTAATATAGAATGAATCAATTTTGCATAAAAAAGTTAACATAAATTTTCATGTATCTACAAATTAGCGTACAATGAAATAACAATTTTATATAACTACCATATTGTTACAAAGAACTGATATATATAGGTAGGATTACATCCAGTATTTAAAATAAAATGCTAAAATTGATGTAATTTGTTGCAGAGGCGCGCTAGGCGCTTGGAGCGCGTGGCGCGGGTGTCGGGAGGGGGGCGCGGGGAGCGCTGCTTCCACCACCAACAGGCGGACCATGTTCGCGAGCATCAAGGGATTCTGGAAGGTCTGCCGGTATGGCGATCTTTACATGGTACGTGTTTGGTACAGTTTATATTTGGTAATTTTTTACAGTGAAGTAAAACTTACGGTCCTGCAGAAATTTGCCCGTAGGTACTTGTCCCATGTACACACATACACCTAATTCAGGGTAGGCGCGTGCCCCTCAGTGGGGAGTGGATTTCAGAACCAAGGTTTAAATGATTATGGTGGGGGCAAGAAATTTTTACACGGTTCAGTAATTTAGGATATTTTTTAGTACAGGGTGTCCCAAAAGAAAGATTGTATAATTTTGTTTCTAACAGGATCGGTCAAATAATATAGGTTCAGTATCCGTAGCTTACAATGAAAAATACATTGACCTTACATAATGATAATGAGCAGGCCCCGTAGCATGCAGCCGCGATAAGGCCGTGATAGCCATTTTATCACACATTTTATCGCATCTATCTATCAAAATGTATGGGAGTTTGACAGATAGATGCGATATATTCGTTATCGCGCGGTGGCATGCTACAGGGGCTGAAAAGAAAGAGATTCTTCTAGTAATAGTACAATAACCAATAAGTTTCTTAATTTCATGATACTTAAACATATTTTACTAGTGATAGATAACATATTTTACTAGAATATTCAAGTAACAAAATTAGAGAATACTTTACAACAATAGGTGATGAAAACAAAGAAAGTACTCGTCACAAGTATATTCAAGGAGCGATAGACGAGATTGCACTCAAACAAAGTGGCAGATAGTGATGTTTATGTTAGTTTTGTACTATCACGATACCATCTGATGAAAACTGTGTCGACATGTGGAACAATAAGTAGTTAAATATGTATTTAAATTCTTACTTTCCTTCCTAATGCATGGGTCATTTTTATTAAAAAAAAATGCAAAAGTTCTTAACGAAAATTACGAGACGATCATTACTTGTTATCCGGGTCACTTGCGATAAATATTGTTGGTAAGAACATAGGAATTTACCTTTTATCCCGACGATCTTCAGTTCACCCGCGACCACGGCTATTGAAACATAGTCGAAACGAAGGGATAAAAGGTAAATTCCTATGTTTTTACCACCAAATTTTATCGCGAGTGACCCGGGCCGGATAACAAGTAAAATGATTGAAAATAATCGCAAGTGCTTTAAAAGTTATATATGAGACAGTCCTAAGACTCGGACTAGAGGCAAGAGCAAAGCCATGTCAATAAAAAAAAACTAGTTACGCTTTTATTTACCTAAAACTATTACTCATTCTGTTCGCACAACATAATTTTAACTACCATCTAACAGTTACCAGATAATACAAACATATAAATGCCTTTATTACGTCAAATTAATTACATATAGGTATGTTTTTTCTGTTATCTGTCTGTATGTGAGATTGCAATCGTTGCAATTGTCTAACTCTAGGTCTTAGTTGTCTAGGATATAGGGAAAACCGAGCTACTTTATATAATTTTATATAATGCTATGCTGCAATTTTGAATAACAATTTTTTGTTCAAAATGTTACGAAAGATTTGTGATGAGGATGAGACTTGCATTATGCAATTATTAAATATACTTATTGCATAATGTTGTTCTCTGGAAGTACATAAGAAAAACTAACATTGTTTTTGGCGTGCTACAGGAAAATAGTTTTGATTTTTACCACATCACTGACTTTATACAATTTTAATCAAATTATTTGAACCGAAGTCCACTTTGGATGATGCAAATTAATGCCAAATGATAATGAATCTGCACTTATTTAGGATGTAAGAGTGAATGTTTAAGCATCCTGCTTTCAGAATGTGAATGAATGAAATGAACAAGTTTTTCTAAGGGACATAGATTGAAAAAAAAAATGCTTCTTCTGCTAAATGGTGCTGACAGGTGATGCATTTTGTATGGGAGACAATTTCTTTCAATTTTTTTTTCTTTTCTTTTCTTTTTCCAGACTGTCACAGAACGTATAGATCATTGAAATTGATAACATATCTAATAAAATCTAGATAACAATAGAAATATAAATTCGATGCTATTTCAAGTAAACAATGCACTTATCTAGTGCAATGTGCATTACTTGCAGCTGCATTAGACAATTTATTGTCTGCATTGTTTTGCTTATTCATCCTATCGTCAAGCGTCTCCGTGCACTTATAATGTTACATAACAGTCTGCTATGATGTTACTATATTGATATTTTATAGGTTATATTATAATAGGATCATTATTTAGTCATTAGGATTATTATTATTACGCAAGGGCTTGCTCAGATAACAAAACTGACAAATTTCACAGAGAAATTCTGACTTCGAAGTCACATATTTTTTCGTTTCCCGAAAGAATTTATACGTGAAAGTTGTTCAGTTTCGTTGTCTGAGCAAATCCTATCAGTTTGCGCACAGTCATTTTTTTTCTATCCATATAAATATATAAATATGTAAATAAATAAATATGTTTTTATGATTATTAAGTTTTTATTATTAATATTAAAAAATAAAAATATTAAAAATATATTTATATATCGCATATGTTTTCTTATGTTATGACAATAACATAAAAATTAAAAGTCTATAATAAAATAAATAAAGAATAATATACAGAAATGGTCAAATGAACTTCAAAAGCCAAGAACTTCATTCGGAAGAACTTCATTCGGAAGATTATCATACGTTTTTGAGAAAAACAGAAAAAGAGTACCTACGTTCATAATGGAATATTTAAATACCTAATGTCATAAATAAATGCTCCGGTTAGTAGATTATATCAAATATGTGACCTTGTAGAATAATATTTCTAGAACTGCTTAAAAACAAACTAGTTTTTGCGGCATTCGGGAAAAACACCGTTTAAACTAATGCTTTATAATTTTGAGTGCAACTGCGACGTAATTTCGAAGTATTTAATTAAAACTGAGCCCGCAGCAAACATTAGTAATTTTTAAAGGTGAAAGATGTTTTTTAAATTTTTCCAGTAACTAATTTATTAATTATTTATTGAATGTAATGAAATCAGTTCAGAACAGGAGGGCATCATAGTTTATTGAACTTCTAGATGTTTAATAAAACTAACAACTTCTAAATGCTAAACGTATTGAAAGGTAGCATTTAGATTATAACTATTTATAATCTGAATGCTACCTATGTACGTACTAATGTCCCTACTTAAATCATCATAATTTATTCAAACTCTGGTTGGTTGCATCTAAAACTGCATCAGCGAAAACCTATGTTTTTTAAAACAATACTAATGAGTATACATGTTAGTTTAAAATTAGCATTTAGGTTATAAATAGGTGCCTAATTACTCAATTATAATTAAAATAAGTCTGCAAACTTTCAGCAAAAAATAGGAGTACCTATTTGCATTCCTTCTAGATTTTGCTAATTTATTTTTGTTCAGGAATAATCATAAGTTATGTATCAGATTTTTCTTTCCACAAATTATGAAAAATTTCTAGTAATAAAAACTTTTCTTGGTGAATTGAATCAGTATATATTAGACATATAATCTTGAAGATTGTCATGTTCCGGTCATGCAGCATACACAACAATTTGCGAAGATGTTCTGCCAATAAGCAACTAGCAATCAACCACCAGTTAGTGTGTGTTGCCAGAATCTATTTTTTGTTTCTCTACACTAATGGGTTTAAGTTTTACCATCGTTAGTTAATGATAATGCCACGAGGGTATGATAATGACTTTGGTGAAAATATTTGATATTATGACACCAAAGAAAGCACATAATACAATTATAGCAATTCGTAGTTGCAAAATCACGACTTAACTAGTATAAGTCTATGCCTGTCATTTGCTATCATGAGAAAACAGAAAGGGCAATAATTTTAGTCAAATTTAAGTCGTGCCCTTGAGGGCAGATGGCAAAATAGTACAGTTAGCGAAATTATGGTCCAAATAAGGTTCGTTTGCAAATGCAAATTTGTGGGCAGGCAAATGCATAAAAATGGACCATCTTAGTGTGTATCTAGCTACCTACCCAGTTATCTACTAATACAATTAAAGTGGTTCTGTCTGGCAACACAGCCAACGGGCGACTTTGAACTTGACCGCCGCTGCGCAAACGCATGCTCATGTAATTGCACGGCTTTAGGCTGAGGAAGGACACCAGGATGATCAGCCACATGTTACTAGATAATCGCAACAATGCTTGTATGTGTTGTGTTGGGAAATAATTGTGCATCTTTTGGTAGGATTTTTATATAACAAGAAAAGAAAAATACGTGATATTTTAAAATATAAATGGATTTGATTAGCATTGATGATTTGTTATTTTAAATGTTACTAACTAGACTTGAAATACCAGGCTGGTAAATGAACTTAGCACTAAAAAAGCATCAGTTCGCTCATTTATTATCATTGAACTCTCTCAATTCAACGCACTGCTAAGCATATTTATTTATAAGTATAATTACCATTTTTTATACACAGTGATATTAATAGAACACATAGGTTTCCTAACACACAACTTAGCGCTACCCAATAGTTACCAACAAATATTTAGTGTCTACGTTTGGACAACCCTACAATCAAACGAGTTACCGAACTTATTTGTCTTTGAACTTGAACCTGCGCAAGAGTTGCTTGCTGCTAATGGCCGGTTACATAGCCTCCCACTAGGTTTGCTGCCATTAAATTCAAATTTCGACAAAATTATGGCTAAAATGTCCGAACATTAACGCGAAAAATCCTGACACAATAGATAAACTATTTTAGCTGAATGATATAATTGATTGAGTATAATATTAGAACTATTCAAAAAGCATATTCAGTACATAATATTATGTTAAATGATACTTGAAAAAAATGTGCAATCTTTTTCTAAAGTATTATCAACTTCCCAGTCTCAACCTCCATTCTAACTTTCACATTGACATATACATACATATCTGTTTCCATAACATGCAAACATAATCTGTTAAATTCCCATAACATCTGTTACTGTTTAAATAATATCCTCAAAATACAAAACCACAGAATATAAATATAATAGAACAAAACTCTTCTCGGGCATACTTTAGAAATTAGTAGCCTAAGTTGCCTGATATGCCCAATATCGTTGACGCTCTACATTCCCCGTAAGGGATACAGGCACGACATGACTAATATGAGTATGTGTATGTATGTCTGTACCTCATTATACTACACTAATATGTATTTATGTCGGGGATCGCGCCACACAGTTACATTGACTTTGAGGTGGGGCTTATCACGACAATGAATTCGATGTAAAATAATAACGGCAATAATAGGGGCAAAGGCCATATCGCGGTGTGGTCTAATAGCATGCGACAAGATACAATAACATTATCATTCTGACACCTATTGACAATTATCTCTCGGAACCCATATGCACCACAAATGAAAATGCTCAAGATATTTCCACGAACAGGTAATTATTGAAACAGTTAGCTATCGCATAATAAAGGTAACATAAACATGTAAATATGATTAAACTTTTCGGCCCTAGTTTTGAACCCTGCGGTACTCCACTTGGTAATCGAGAAAGAACTAAAAGGAAATATATTCTGATCGGAAGTGCTTCCCAATACACTTCTAGAAAACAGAGAAAGTCATTTCAAGGCGAATTTCTGTGTATTAAATTATATAAATGATTTTATATGTCACAGAAAGACGCCGGAAACGAAGCGGTGACATTTTGACACCGCACGGAATTGAAGTAGCCGTTAATTGAAATTATTCGAGATCAACATTTAGCGTGTTATACGCCTCATTAAGTTTATTATGATTGGACTGATAACGAGTCAGGCTGTTAAGTTTTTTACGACGTTCAAAGTGGTTCACACGTTAAGTAATATCATGAGCAATGAAGATATCAATATAAAAAAATATCTAAATATTAAAGTTCGAAAAATATGACACGGAAATTGTACTCATACATTGTATTGGTCATTGGTTGATTTATTAGCATTTAAAACACAAATTAAAAATCATGAATACCGTAGCGTATATGTTTAGGATTAAATATTGGTACTCATAGTCAAGTGTTTATTTTAAATTGCTTTACTGTAATTGTTTGCACTTTACTCATCAATATCGCGTCTTTATTATGTAACTCATCATCAGACATAAGATATTAAGACTGGAATTAAATAATTTGAAACCGATGATCAGTACATTGTTTTTCTGTATAATTTTCCTTAAATATTCATCATCGTATCAGGCAGAGTACCTACACGTTAATTTACTTGGTTCACAGAATTTTGATCCGCAATATCAACAATGACTTTATGAAATCTAAAATTATCTCGAG
This sequence comes from Scrobipalpa atriplicella, assembly GCA_029255725.1. Taxonomy (NCBI): domain Eukaryota; kingdom Metazoa; phylum Arthropoda; class Insecta; order Lepidoptera; family Gelechiidae; genus Scrobipalpa; species Scrobipalpa atriplicella. Next base: position 327 of record JARACY010003607.1, on the reverse strand, counting down.
TTTATTTGCCTAAGAGAGATCGTAAACTTGAGTCACTGCCAAGAAATGGGTACGATACAAGGAGAAAGAAAGAGAACGAATCTCAAATAACAACAATATTTTTAGCACGCGCAATGTTTTTGAATCGAGGTTATTAGATTGTTTTGTTTCATATCAAAGATTTAGGTATATGACGCAAAACTTGTTATGTTATGATATTAATGAAGAAAAATATTCCATGATTATAATACAACAAAGATATACCAAGAACACATAATGTGGTCGGAAGTGCTCGATATGTGATAAAGGCGAAGGCGAAAGAACGGTGAGGTCAAGGTTTCGTCCGGT